>APFE031097638.1:79622-98683 GCA_000404065.3 Pinus taeda
TATATATTTTTAAAAAATCGCTCCCGGATTCGCTCCCAAACCGGGAGCTTCTGAAAATGGTCGCTCCCGCTCCCCGCTTCCGCTCCCGCTCCCAAGTAACATTGGTCTGTTCATTTTTTTGTTATGATGGTGTTGGGGAGTAGAAGGAGTGTTGAAGAGGATGAAGAAGTGGGTAGTGGTGGATTTGGAAACCTTGGAGAGGAGTACCGAGAGGAAGAGGAGGAGGATAATGAGAGTGCAGGTGAAGAGGGAAAAAAAAAACAAAGTAGACCAAACCCCCTTGCGGAAGTATGTTACTAAACTTTCAGGAGGGAAAGGGGGTGGAACCACTAAATTTACATGCCCCCATTGCAAAATCACTTTCACAAGTTCATACATCCGTGCCCTAAAGCATCTTTGTGAGAAAATGGCATGGGATGGAAATAAACAAATAGGAATCAAAACTTGTGGAAGTGTGTCACAACGACAAAGAGCCAAATACATAAGGGAAGAGGAGGAAGTCCAATACAAATCTAAAAGATCAAAGGGTGTAGTCTTCCTTTCAACACATGATTACTCAGAAAAGTTCAAGACCACCATCAACATTGCAGAACCATTACTTCAACCAATTGAAAGTGTTGGGCCATATAATGTCATCCAAGTCATCACTGATAATGCTTCTAATTGCAAGGCAACGGGAGCAATCATTGAGGATAGATACCCCAACATATTTTGGTCTGGTTGTTTGGTTCACACAATGAACATTTTTATGCATGATATTATTAAGAACAAAGAACCTCAATACAAATGGATTAGTGATTTTTACAAGAGAGCCAAGAAAATGGTAAAATTTATTACCAATCATAACAATATCCATGGGATTTTTCACAGTCACTCAAGGTTGGAGTTGTTGAAGCTTGGGAAGACTAGATTTGCTAGCTATTACCTCACCTTCAAGCACCTTTTGAAGGTAAGAGAGTCATTGGCTAGCATGGTATCAAGTCAACATTGACAAGTATTAAGGACAAGGCTCCGATCGCACTTGACATGTAAGGTTTTACAGAGATGGAGGAGACCGCTTTTGATGGTTTGTTTTGGGAACGTGTGAGGGAAGTTTTGCAATACACCAAGTCCATTTATAACATGGTTCGTTTTGTGGATACAAATGCACTAGTGATTAGGGAAGTGTATGAGTAGATGGATAACGTTTTGGGGCAAATAAAAGACATCATTCAGCCAAAAGATCCCGACTTGTATGATATTATGTTCAATTTTTTGTGTGCATGGTGTGATAAACTTAATGTTTCACTACATTCCTTGGCGTATATTGTTATGCCAAAATATTATTCTCCATCTTGGTTGGGCAAACTTGATCTTGGGGGTGTGGTTAGGAGAAAACTCCACACAGATCCAGAGGTACAAAATAGGTATATGACATCGTTAGACAAGTTGGTCCCTCATAGGGTGTAGTGTGCTAGATTGCGTGGAGCATTAGGAAAATACTTCACTAGTACTGGAGCGTTTGGTTCTTTGCATGCAATGGATGATAGGGATAGTTTGGATGTCGTCACATGGTGGGAGTCAAGACATGTATGGCGACAATGGAATTTTGACAAAATTTGCAAAAAAGTTCTTTCACAGGTTGTAAATACTTCTTCTATAGGGAGGTGTTGGAGGACCTATAGCTTCATCCATAATGTGAGAAGAAATTGGCTCAATGAAAACCAGGCATAAAACTTGGTTTTTGTGCACTACAACTTGATTTTGTTGACACATTATTGTGAGTTGGCGCGTGCTGGTACGTCATATATGACTTGGGACAACATCCTAAAGGAAGATAATTTGGAGGATGGGGCTATATATCTAGAAGAATTGGAAACAAAACTTTTGAAAGATGATGATGATGCAACAACAATAGCCATGAGTCCCCTATCATCTAGTAGCAATGCTCGAGTTCCACAAGCTAGCTTTGTTGCTACCACCTCCATCTACATCCTCATGTGAAGGTCATGTGCCTTCTGGTTCTGGTTCTAGTTTTGGACATGGTTGTCCGACTATGCAAGAGGAGACTCCCAGTCGACCACCACAAGCTTCTCAAAAATTAGTCATTTCTCGTGGCAAGAGCTAGAGGAAGCAATAGATAATTTATTTACTTGTCTTTTCTAGTTTCTAGTAGTTTTTGTAACTGCTGACTCTTTCATATTTATTAACTTTTTGTAAACAATATATGACAATTTAAGTTTGAAGTTTGAAGTTGGCAATTATAACTCATTGGTAATGAATTATAAATATGATGTTTCATGAAAGTTGAAAGTTGAAACATTTCATTTCATGTTAGATATTCTTTGTTATAGTTTGGTTACTTAGTAATGGTAATGGTTACAAGTACAAATTTAGTGATCAATGATGACAAACGTTATAAATTGAATTTTGAAAGCTTGAAACTTTAAGATTGATGAATCATGAGACTTGATATGTTGTATGTTACTAATTTGTGGATGTGGTTGATGAAGATTATAACATCTAGATGATTGATGTTATATGGTTTAACCCATGTTTTTATGCTTTTTATATCTAATTCATCATTCTACATGCTTTTGTTGACATATATGCATCAAAATATATAAAAATATATATTATATAAAAATTCGCTCCCAATGTGCTCTCGACCCGGGTGCTTTTGAAAATGTCATTGCTTGCTCTCGCTACTTGCTTCCACTCCCACTCCCAAGTAGCCCTGGGATTGACTGGGTTATGGCAATGTGGTTGATGCTAGTGATGACATTTATGATGATGCTTATCTTAATCTCGATGATCCTTATAGAATTTGTCAACTTGAGATTATTTTGATATTCATTATGAATACCTCCCTAGCCAAGAGGGAGTGTTGAAGTTCGTAGCTATGGTCGATCTTCATAAATTATATGTTATCATTATTGTACATAATTACTATTTTTCTAGCATGTTCTTCATGCTCATGTATTTTGTCAAATGTAAAAGGCATGATTCTTCATGACCTTATTAAGAAAAATAAAATCTATTGTGAAAGACTTATGGCTCCATCAAAGTGTCCAAGTCGGCCCTCATGTTGGCCTGCCCAAGGAGACGCCTATTCGATCACTAAGGAGACTATTTATTGGAGTTACTCGTCCTCCATCAAGGCTGTTCGGATCACATTACAGAACGACATATCTTTGCAATAAAAGAAGAAATATAGAAGGCCGAAAAGAAGAATAAAGATATCCTTCCACCCTGGCTCAAGATCAGATTTGAAGTAAATTCACATTATCTGTTGCATCTCTTTCTATGTACAGGGCCAAGATCCCTGTGTGTCATCTTTCTGTGTACAGGGCTGTGATCCCTGTGTGTCATCTTTGTGTATAGGGCTGAGATTTTTGAAGGTTAATTCTGTGTTTAAGGGTCGAGTTCCTGTGACACTTATCTGTGAAAAGCAATGTTACTAGACTCAGAATCGGCAATAAACCGGCGAGGCAAAAGAGCGAAGAGTTTTAATCGGATCGGGAAAAAATCGGCAAAAAATCGTTGAATTCATTAAATAAAAATATACACATATATTGAATAAAAAAAACCATTTTTCATTAATATTGGGTAAAGGCATGTGCAAACAATGCATAATATCAATAGATGTCCAAAATATCATGAATGAATAAGTATCTCATATATGTTATGAGTCCAAAGATGATCCAAAGCACTAAGTCTTGAGTCCTTAGAAGCATATGCTTCTAAAAGTTTACAAAAAACTGCATACTAATCAGAAAAAAATCAGCAACTAAGACTCTAAAACTCTTAAGAGTGAGAACTAGAAGCGATTCCTTCCACTCCTTCGCTTGCTTGACTCTCAAAGTTCTCCAAGTCATGAAGGCTTAAAAGAGGCTCATCTAATTGAACCCAGTCTGCCGCATTTGTAGTTTGCAAATCTATCTCTTCAAGGTCGATTGGTGAATGATCCATACCTGTCATTATCACGAGACATTGAAATGTGAATTAAAGTTTCACTTTGAAGTTTAAAGTACGAACTAGATTATGAAACCTTCAAATTCAAGCTCTCGAGTCTCACCTAGTATTTGTTTGTTGCAAAGTCGTAGATTGTAATGGACAAATACAAGGTCATTCAAGCGTTTTTGTGTCAATCGGTTGCACTTCTTAGAATGTATTTTCTCAAACATGCTCCAGTTGCATTCACAACCTGAAGCACTGCATGCTTGGTTTAAGATTCGAATGGCAAATCTCTTCAAATTTGGCGTATCAATACCAAAGTTTTGCCACCAAAGACCTAGCAAGTGGTAAGGGTTTGTGAGTACAAGTACTAAATATTAAAAGCTTAAAAATAAAAGAAAATTTAATAAAACATTCAACATACAAACTAAAGTTTAAACAAATTTAATGAATTGATGAAGCCTTCAAGCTGAGTACCTGGCAACATCTTAGACCTTTGTCTTATAGCACTGGTATAGGCAAACAATTTAGATGGTGCCCTATAATCTTGTAGTTGGGAAAAGACACGACTTTGATGTTCTGGATCAGGGAAGCACCTTTCCATGCATGTCATAAGTCCTCTGCCAACCTCCCCATCCTCATTAAATTTGCTCTTATCATAAAAATATTGTGGGTTTAAGAAGTACCTGGCAGCATGTAAGGGGGAATGCAATTGCCTATCCCAACGTGCATCTATAATGTCCCAAAAAGGCATATACTTTGTCTCGTCATCCCCATATCTTCTTTTGATGGCCTCCTTTGCGAGATCCATTGCCTCATAAATGTAACCCATAGTGGGTTTGTCACCATCAACCATCCTGAAAGTTCAAGCATTCAAATTTAAAGAAATATGAAACATTGTAAATAAAAAGAAGCTTGAAATGAAATTTAAAGAATGAAAAAGTTAAAAGACTTGAAGTACCTGAGAACTCTAACAAGGGACTCCGTCACAACAATAATCTCTTTGGTATCTTTCTAGAAACCATCATTAAACACAAGTGCAACAATTTCGATGCCTTCAAGGGTCTTGGAATGTTTAGATCCCATCCACTCAGGTCTCAAGAACATCCTCTTCAGATTTATCTTTTGCTCAACCACAGATTGCAAAGATATGAAATTTGTTGCAAATCTAGTCACTGTAGGTCGAACAATTTCTTTACCTTCAGTGTAATTTCTCATAGCGTTTAGGACAATAGTGTGGTTGTATAAGTATTTGGTTATGGATTTTTCCTTCTCCACAACCTCATGTATCCAATGAAGCTTAACAATGTCCTCAAGCATTAAATCTATGCAATGGGCAGCACAAGAGGTCCAAAAAATAGTGGGGTGCCTAATCTCAAAAAGTCTACCAGTAGCCATATGATTAGCTGCATTATCGGTGACAATTTGTACAACATGTTCTTCTCCCACTTCTTGAACGACTTCCTCCATCATTTCACAGATAAGTTGGATAGTCTTAACCTTGTCTGAGGCATGCACTGATTTGAGAAACATTGTGCCTGTGGGACAAGATACAAGGAAATCTATTAAAGTTCTATTCCTCTGATCTATCCATCCATCACTCATGATGGTGCACCCTGTTTCTACCCATGATGAACGAAACTCAGCTAGCACAAGCATGACACCTTCAACACTCTCTAACAACATATCTGTCCTAAGGCTCTCTGATGTAGGGGCTTTGAACCCTGGACCTGCAATAGCAATTGCATCAATCATAGCTTGCTAATAAGGACTTCTGGCACAGTGGAAAGGTATGTCAGAATAGTACCAAAAGTTAGCAATGGCCTTCCTTGCCTAACTATGGATATTTTTTTTCCAACCAGTGGCATCCAAGGTAGGTTGGGGAACCGGGTTTTGTGCGGGGAGCAAAAAAGGTGTTTATGTTTCCACCTCCAGTGTTGAAGGAAGGAGTTGAAGGACTCGTATGGTCTTGAGTTTGACTTGGCCTTGGAGGCATGTGTGGAAAACTTGGGAACGACATTGAGGATTCAACAAAGTGAGGTGACATGGGGCTAGTGGTAGAAAAACTATCAACTCCAAGAGTTCCTATTTCAGTATTTTGCTTTGCTTTCTTGGCATTATGCTGATCTAACATATCAAGGGCCAAGGTTGCTTGGTGTTTGACATTATCGTCAACGTTGCTGCAAAGACCTATATCATGGCCAGGTTTTTGTGCAAGGTGGAACTTGAATCTATAAATGTTTCCACTATAATTTGTTTTGCAAAATTTACAAAGGAGCCTGGGGTCTTCGGGAATCTTGTCACAATAAGCCCAAGCAAAGTCCTTCTCCCTTGGCATTGTTGTTGCTTTGAACTTGTGTTTCGTTTGTGGTTTCTGTTAAGATTTGGAGTCGTGGCTTCTATTTAATTTGTGGCTCCTGTGGAAGACAACAAAAAGTCAAATTTAAAAATGATCCAAAAATTTAAAATATGCTAGAAATCTAAAAAATTAAATGAAGACAAATGTCAGTAAACAACAACCAACTAAACATATATATTATAGAGATTATGCAAAAGGCGAGTGAGGATCATTGTTATGGAGCAGTATTCAATGTACTAGGAGTCTAGGAGATAGATAGGTGTGACTCTGTGAGGATCATTGTTATAAAAACAGGGACAATTCTAAAGACAGGCTATGGGTAGAGACTAGTGAAACAGGACAATTCTCACAGGCTATGGGTAGATACTAGAAACCAAGCATATACCCCAATGAAACTTATCTATAAAGTCTAGTTGCCTAGGCCCTAGGTACGACCCGTGAACTTGTTTGTTCCAGTTTTGAGTGACTGTGAGCAGAGACCGATAATCAGATTCCACTGGGACAGAATTTGTCAGTTATTTTATTTGCAGGAGTTCAAGACAAAGGAGCGTGATATTGAGACTCAATAGAGGATTTGCTGTTAAGCTGTGAGTTTTCAAATGCAAACTTTCAAGCCACCTCTGATGCTAGATGCAAGACAAAAGAATTTTCTTTCTCTTTGCTGTTAGGAAGAGAATTAGCTCTAGAAACTGCATTGCTATCGCTGCAACCTGCAACACTTTCCTTGTTTTAGTATTTCTCCAGTTAATGAATTTCTCTTGCCCCATTGTGACCAAAATTGCATTTTTCTTCATTGCCCATACCCTGCATTCTGTCTTTGAAGTTGCATTCTTGAAGATGCTTGTTGAAAGGCTAAATTAACAGTGATTAGGAACATTGAAAAGAAGCCTAATAATGTTTCTAGGACTAATTCCAGCGAAAGAACGAAGATTGTTAAGCATGAATATGTAGCAGAAGAATAACTGCAAGTCGTTGAAAATGGATAGAGTGCATAGGAGAAGATGAATGTTCTTTTCGACAACTATTGCAAGCATAGAGGACATTCCAAGGATGAATGTTTGATGCTACACCAAACAAGTGCAAGAAGTTACTGCAACAAAGCAAGGAGAGAAGGAGATATCAATACATGATGCTACAATGGGAGGCAATTTGTTGATGACAGTTGCACAACATGCAAGTCATCGTTTTTCTTTAAAGTCCAGATCAGGAAGCAGTAATTGATATTAGCAGCTAGTGATATTTTTTATCTCAGAAGCAATAATAAAGAAGCATAACTTACCTACAGTCGTGCATCTTGAATCCTACTATAGGTTGGCTCAACGGTAACAAGGATCTGCATGTCCAGTGCAATGCAAATTGAAGTTTGCCATCTCAGCAGACTATATATGTTGATGAAGTGGACTTCAATGTTGTTCCTGTCAGGCCAGGCAGTAACTCCATAAGGCAAAAATGATTCGTGTGTTTGATTCCATCAGTTAGGTCTTCATTATATACATGAGGGAGAGACTGTTCAGTTCATCTCCCGATGACTTTTCATATTTCTAATTTATTTATTTACATAAATTCACCCAATCACAAGGATTAGGTGTCAACATTCCCCCCCTTAATCTGAAGGGATGTTGGTGAGTCCAAGCATCATTCTGAATCGTTCAAGCTTTTCTCTTCCAAGCGCTTTGGTGAAGTGTCTGCAATTTGCTCATTTGTGGAACAATGATGGAGATGGATTGTTTTGGCCTCACCATGATGTTGAATCAGATGATATTTAGTATTGATGTGCTTCGTTTGATCATGGAATTTTGGGTTCTTGGCCAACGTTATCAACACGATAAACTCTGACTGGTGTTTCGTTTTATTATAGCAGAGTATTTGTTTAGAAACTACTCGTGGTAGACTTTTTTGTTTGGGGATCATAAACTTCTAATATTATGCTGCACTGGCGCACTGGCTTTGAAAATTAAGGCGTATGGTTTGTTCTAGTTGAATCATTTTGTAAAGATCTCGGAGCACCTCCTTTTGTAGTATTGTGCTTCTTGAAGTTCTAATAAATATTACAACTATTTTGCTGTCAAAAAAAATTACCACTAGAAGTACAATTTTACAGTATATTGGCAGAAGTATTTTTCTATCAGCAGAAGTTTTTTTTTTATAGAATGCATTCAATCATATCCATGGTGGGAATAGTTCTCACTGGCAAGGAGAACTATCCTGAATGGTCCCGGATGGTAAAACACAACACACCCTCATTTTCAATGAGTTGCGGAAAGGAGTGTGTGTCGGAGACGGAGACAATGAACTAGTACAACCTACCTCAGACAAAGAGCTCGTCATTTGGGAAAACAAGAACAACAAAGCTTATGCATTAATCGCAGCATCTGTAAATGAAGAGGTGAGTCACCATATTTCGTCATATTCAATTGCCCTTGAAGCCTTACAAACGCTGAACGAACTCTATGACTCACATTCTGCACTTGAAGTTGTTCAACTCATGATTAAACTCTTCACTCTTGAACTGCAAAATAATGATCCTCTTGCTCTTGCATCTGAAGTAAAGTCTATAATGCTTGATATCAAATCCACTAAGGTTGAATTGGATATTCCTCTTATTGCTTTTCTCAAGGAACTTTATCCTACTTACTCCAATTATCTTGAGTCATTGCAAGCAAATGGAAATCTCAAAGATATAACCTTTGACTCTCTTGTGAAAATGTTTGTTGAAAGAGAGAAAGCTTTCGGAAAGAAGACAGCCCCTGAATCTTCTGAAGAGATTGTGTGCCTTGCTCATAAAGAAAAGCATCTTGATCAATATTCTATAAGAGGAAGAGGTGGACGAAGAGGAAGAGGAAGAGGAAGATATTTCAGAGGCAGGGGGGCAAACATTCTCAAGGAGAAAAGGCAGATTTACATTGTATTCGCTACAAAAGAAACAGATCACATGATGCATCTACATGCAAGCTACCATGGGACAAAATTGAGCAGAAAAGAAACCAACAAAAAGGTAAAACTGATGATACAGACAAAGGTAAAGCACCTAAATCCGCGCACTATGTTGAGGCACAATGTAACATTGGAGTAAATGAAGATTTGTTTAATGCTTCACTTGCCTACTGGAAAAATGATTGGTTGCTTGATTCAGGAGAAACCTTTCACATGACTCATAGAAAATATTTTTTTGAAGATTTCACTAACAATGTTGATGGAGCGGTATACTTTGCAGATCAGTCAAAAATCAAGCCATCAGGGCTTGGCACAATCAGGCTTAAACTGCCTGGTCTTCTAGACTTTCTTCTGGATCATGTTCTATATCTCCCACAGCTCAAGAGAAACTTGTTGTCCTTGGTCCATATCCGCCAGCAAGGTCACTCCATTCATATGTTTGATGGCAAGCTTGAGGTGAGAAAAGCATCTGATCACTCACTTGTCATGAGGGGAATAGAAGAAGAAAGACTTTTCAAACTGCAAGGAACATCTGCTCATGCACAACATTTCTCATATATTTCTCATCATGAAGAAGGTACACTTCTATCAAGTTTATTATGGCATGCTAGATTTGGACATTTAAACTATGACAGTCTCCGTTTATTGAAGAAAAATGGTGTTGCTGGTTTGCCTACAATTCCTAGAAAACTTAAGCAATGTGATGTTTGCATTCTAGGAAAGCATAGCAAACAATCATTTCATGACTCACATTCAAGAGCACATAGGAAGCTTGAACTTATTCATTCAGATTTATGTGGTCCAATGCCTGTTCCTTCTGCAAATGGAAATAAATATATCATGACATTTATTGATGACTACCCCAGAATGTGTTGGGTTTATTTATTGAAGAACAAATCTGATGCTTTTCAAACATTCAAGAATTTTCATAAATGGATTGAAAATGATGCACAATCTCATATTGGGTCTATTCACACTGATAATGGAAAAGAATAGACATCAAATGAATTTGAAAACTATCTTCGCCAACATGGGATCAAACATCAAACAACTGTGCCTTATAATCCCCAACAGAATGGTGTAGCTGAAATAATGAATAGGACAATCTTAAATATGGTATGATCCATGCTCTTCTTCAAAAATATAAAGATAATGTTTTGGGCTGATGCTGTTCTATGTGCTGCATATATAAAGAATAGATGTCCATCTAATGCTATAAGAAACAAGACTCCATATGAAATGTGGTATGGACATGTTCCTTCGGTAAAACATCTCAGAGTCTTTGGTTCCACTTGTTATGCCTTGATACCATAGGTACATAGAAACAAACTTGGTGCTAGAAGTCGTAAGTGTATCTTCCTGGGGTACTCAAACACCTCCAAAACATACCGCCTCTATGATGAAGTAAATAAGAAATTTGTTGTATCTAGAGATGTAATTTTCCTTGAATCATCCAAAACTGACAATGTTGTTGAGCGGCAACTTGATCGCTTGGATAAATTCACAAAAGCAAAATCATTTCATGAATTTGACAATCAGATTCCATGTCTTGAAGGGGGGATTCCTACACTAGATCAACATGTGGAAACTTCTTTTGAAGAACACTCTCCCTCGCATGAAATTCCAACAATGGATGATGCTTTAAGTGATGTAATTGATAGAATTGGGAGACTCAATCTTGATTCAGTCCCAACTCAATCAACGAAGCAGCCTAGACCATCTGAGAAATGTCCCCCAAAGTGGCTGACAAAGACACTTGAAAGTGTTCATCCTGATGAAGTTGGAAAGACAGGAACCAGAAATTCAAACCGGCAAAATGGAGGTGATGTAGATGACTCTATTTCACCTGTTGATATGGATGTTTCTTATGATTGTGAATTGAACTTGTCTACAGATTTTGAACCAACTCAAAGAAGCTGCTTCTCATGATGAATGGAAAGAAGCAATGCAAAAGGAGTATGATGCCCTCATAAAGAACGACACTTGGAAGTTGGTTGATCCTCCATTAAGAACCAAACCAATTGGCTGCAAGTGGGTCTACAAGAATAAGTATAAAGCTGATGGCTCACTTGACAAGCACAAAGCTAGGCTTGTGGCACAAGGTTTTCCACAGAAGGAAGGGGTCGATTATGAGGAGACTTTTGCCCCCACAGCAAAATGGGCTACCATCCGAACACTCTTTGCACTAGCAGCTCAGAATGGTTGGAAAGTCCATCAAATGGATGTAAAAACTGCTTTCTTGAATGGAGATCTAAAAGAGAATGTTTTTATGCCCCAGCCTGAAGGATTTGCTATGAAAGGACATGAACATAAAGTATGCAAACTTGTGAAGTCCTTGTATGGCCTCAAACAAGCACTGGGAGCCTGGTATGAAAAACTAACTGAGCATCTTCTGAAACTCAATTTCAAACATTTTGATCTTGATGATGCAACTTTATTTGTCAAGAAAGTTGGCAAAACAGTTGTATATCTTGTGGTATATGTAGATGATCTTTTGATGACAGGGAACAATGAAAGTTATATTGCATCCATAAAGAAGGAATTAGGGAAAATTTTTGAAATGACTGATTTGGGCTATGTTCATTACTATCTTGGCATTGAAGTAACCCAACATCCGAAGTCCATATTTCTTTCTCAAAAGGAATACATTGGAGATTTGTTGAATAGGTTTGGCATGACAGAGTGCAATCCTCTTTCTACTCCAATGGAACAAAAGTTAAGGCTGACATCTATTGAAGGAAAGGAATTTGAGGATGCAACAAAGTATAGACAGCTTGTAGGAAGTCTCATCTATCTCACTACTACTAGACCAGACATTTCGTTTGCTGTTGGAATCCTCTCCAGGTTTATGCAAAAGCCTTGTGAGGGACATTGGTCTGCTGTAAAAAGAGTTCTAAGGTACTTGAAGGGAACTCAAGACTTTGGAATCAAGTGTACACAGGTGGACGACTTCAGCTTGATTGGATACTCTGATTCAGACTTCGATGGAGACAAAGAAACTGGGGTATCAACTTCAGGATATGCTATGAGTCTTGGATCGGGAGCTGTCTCCTGGAGATCATGCAAACAATCAATTCTAGCAGATTCCACAACAGAAGCAGAATACGTGGCAGCAGTTGAAGCAACAAAAGAAATTGTGTGGCTCGGGAAAATTCTTGAAGATTTGCAGGTAAAACAAGTACAATCAACTCCACTCATGATTGACAATACATCTGCAATAAAGTTGGCCAAGAACCCAAAATTCCATGATCGAACAAAGCACATCAATACTAAATATCATCTGATTCGACATCATGTTGAGGCCAAACAATCATCTCTTCTTGTTCCACAAATGGCAATTACAGACATCTTCACCAAAGTGCTTGGAAGAGAAAAGCTTGAACGATTCAGAATGATGCTTGGACTCACCAACATCCCTTCAGATTAAGGGGGGGAATGTTGACACCTAATCCTTGTGATTGGATGAATTTATGTAAATAAATAAATTAGAAATATGAATAGTCATCGGGAGATGAACTGAACAGTCTCTCCCTCATCTATATAATGAAGACCTACCTGATGGAATAGAACACACGAATCATTTTCGCCTTATGGAGTTACTACCTGGCTTGACAGTTCCATTGGATGTGTAGGGTTTTCTTTTTGGAAATCCATACCTATGGGATAATGATGCTGTCTATGGATGAGACATAAAACAGTGCCAACTTGTCAAGGATAGCCAAGCTAACTCAATGACATGGTTAAGAGTCGTCTATAGGATCTTCATCATTATAAGTGCAATGGCTTGTATGCTCTCTACTGGTCACCTAGAGAACTACTCTTCTTGCATCCAATCCAATCTCTCATTGCATAAGTGAAATATGCAAGACAGAACTTGTCAGTTTTTTTGTCAATTTGCAAAGAATTTAAGGTTGAAAAAAAAAGTCTGGAAAAACCTCAATAGTCAATCATAATTGCAGAAGGCTGAAATGCCTCACAAAACTTGTTTGCGAGTCGTGGACGGTGGAAGCTTTGGAGTCTGCGGCGTCGACGGCTCTGCGATGTAGTGGAATGGCTCTAGAGTCTGTGCGTCGACGGTGGAATCTGTGCGAGTCTGCAACTGTGTGGAATGTTTGTGCGAGTCTGCGCGTCCATGGTGGTCCGATATATTAATACAACGACAACCTAAACCTCAATAAACCTAAACTGAAATATGGCGGGACTTGAGAAATTGGCAATAATCAGGGAAATCGCTAGACTCGCAAGTCAAACTGCATTAACCACAAGTCAAACTCGGTCAGCGCGATTTGACTCGCAGAGTTTCAGATCGGGACTTTTCACTGGCGAGTAGATTATGAATCACGATTAATCGGCAAAATTGGCGATTCCTGTTTCACTGGTGAAAAGAGGGGCAGATCATCAGTGTTTTATGTCTTTGTTATTGGGCCTCATTTCCATGATTCATCTGTGGAAAAAGGAAGTTCAATCCTCTGTGCTATCTCCATACTCTTGTGATTACAGTAAGATTGAAGAGCATTGACTTGGATACTTGGTGGATGATCTAGCTGGTTAGTTTATTGGTAGCTCTGACTTTGGTTTCGCTTGTTGAAGATGATTCTCTAAGGAAGGATTTGCTGGGTTTTTCCTTGGTCATTGGCCTAATTTTTGGTGTCTCTTGTCTCTTATGCACTATGATTTCTACTTTCTTTATGTTTTTGAATGTGTAATTGCTTGATGACACAACTGAATAATGTAAATGCTAAAAGGAAACATATATATATCAGTGACAAGCAATTACCATGATTAGAAATTCAATTTGCAATCGAATTTCAACACCTCCATTTGTACCAATTCGGATCACCATCTTCTATTAACTTTGTTCACACATGGGAGACTAAAGAGGACGAATCTGAGGCAGACTTGAGGACAAATTTATCTCTGTTTGACCAGTTTGACTTGGGTTTGGTTACTGGTCAGTTTGATTGTTATTTGATTGGAAAGTTCAGATTGTATGTCTTGTTGAATTGGACAGTTTCTCTAAGAAAAAGTTGTTGGGTTTTTCCATGGTTAGGGTTTTCCCAAGATCAATTTTTGTGTCTCTTGTTTGGCTGTGTCTTTATGTAATTGCTTAATGCTAAATTTGACACAAGACAAATTAATGAAGTAATCATTGGAAGTAATTATTAGTCTAGAAGATCCTAAAAATCAACAGATGCTTATCCCTTCATCTAGTTGTTTGGCATTTTCATTAACAATTAAAATATAATTACATCATTCAAATTTGATGCAAAATATCCATGCTGAAATATTTCAGCAGTAAATGTCATAATCATATTTACATGGTTCAGAAATAGGGTGTTATAATTAGCATGGATTTGGGAAGTTGTTGCACCATGTAGGACTCACATGACCGTTTGATGCTATTTTAGATGAGTCATCCCCTCTTGTAGCTTGTGTGCCACATGTGTGGCCTAGCATATCCTCTTTCATAGCCGTTTTGTTCACTTCTTGAATTGGTCTAGCTTTGAGGAGGTGTTTGAGGTAGTTACCATGCATTGAGGAGGAACATTGGCCCCTCTTGACTCTCTTCTTTCTATTTTTGGGTGGGGTTTCCTCTCTCTTTGGAGATTCTTATACATGTGGCACGGTTACTTTGTTAGTTTATGTATTTTTGACCTTTTGTCCACTTAGTTGGAGGATGAGGTGTACCATAAGGGATTCTTACATCAAGAATCATCATCCCACCTTAGGAAAAATTTAGATCACCATCAAATCATATGTCAATCCATGCAATTACGAGTTCATCGTATTATGCCTATCCACAACTTTTCTGCTGAGTTACTGGAAACACCCCTCCTAAACCCCAAAAACACCGTTCAACTTTTCAAAAACGGAAATGCATACGACTCGCTGGTGAAATGCCACATAAACATTTCATAGCCGTTTCACAGTTTTGGAAATGGCGGATCCTAGTTCTGAAATGTTTCAGATGTTTTAATTTTCTTTGGATCTGTTTCTTGATTTCCGGAAACGGATCCCACCCGTAAAACCTCAAAATTGGGAACGGGATCATCGTTTTTGCGTGGGGGAAATCAATGTCATAGGGTTCATTCGAAATTCAACAAACCAGAACAAAAGTTGTAAGTTTGTTTCAGTTCGGCAAAGGTTCGTTGAGGTTAGACGCCATCGCCTGCTTCCATGTGCTATTGTGTGATTTAACTGGAATCTTTTACGTGTTACTGTGAGCTAACTTTCAAATTTATTGATTAACTTGCAACCCTCAAGCTTGGCCTTGTGTAACCATTTCATTTGCTGCAACAAGCAATTGGGGTCTCCATACAATATATTTGTTTCAAATGGTCAATGCGTGAAGGTTGCAACTTGCTGTTGGCAATTCTCACTGTCTCATGACTGTTGTCGCTCTGTTGGTCATGGTCATACTGCCAAGTCACACAGTTCGACTCTCTGCATCAAATTCCACTGACATCACAGCATAATGACACCTCGCTTGCAGACAATATCAAGGCTAGACAAATGCTGATGGTTAAATTGTCCCTGTAATAACTTGGAATTCGAATAAGCCATTTGTCGGACAATTTGAAAACCACAGGGAAGGCGTAAAATGAAGTAAAATTCTCCGTCTGTCAATATTGATGACTCGCCATGCACAAACCATGGTCCACAATTACCGAGCGTGATAATATACACTATTTATTGTTACAAAAACCATGGTCCACTGTTGTTTATTATTTTATATTTTTTTATTTTATCAACTACTTATTATTAATATAATTTATATCATATAGAATATCAATAAATGCGTCCACATTAAATATTAATAAAATTTATTTTTATATAGCTATAAATTAATATAACAAAGGTTAATAACTGATATATATGTATATTAATAATAAAGGTTTATATATATAAGTATTAATTATTAATTTACTGTAATAATGCTTAATTAATAACACTAAAATAATCTATCTTCTATCTATCTATCTATCTATCTATCTATCTATATATATATATATATATATATATATATACTGTTTCCTTGTCATATCGTATCCGGATTATTTTTTGAAAATTTGCTGTATCTGTTTCAAACCCCGTATCCATATCCATTCCTGTATCCGTTTCAGTGCAACTTAGCTTTTCTGCATTTTGTGAGAGTTATAAAGGTATGAACTAGTCTTCTACTGGCATAATGGCTTTTGCCACATTTTGGGAGAATATAGTTGTTTGTTGCTGGATTCTGCTTAATTGAGAATCATGATTATACATGGTTAGCTTTGTTTCCCCCTATGAGATTTGTGACTTGCAAGTCAGGATACAAGTACCTAAGATTTATGGGTGCCTATATGCTCTAAGATAATCAGCTGTGGGCTGTACAAGTCTAAAGATTTGCTTGTATCAAATCTCAAAACCAGTCCAGATGTGTTAAACATGGAGGCATTGGACGTAATGAACTGCATATCATGTTTGAAGTCCCATATGTTTTATTTATTTGGATGGGCATGTTTTTGAAATATACTTGTTTAATGAGCATACCTCTAACGTGTTTTGAATTTTCTTTCTTGAATTGCTTCAAATTTTTCTTAATCCTATAGGATCTAGCTATTTTTTTCTTCTCATATGCAATGCAGGAAATGAAATTTTGCAGTGCTTGTTAAAAATTTCTAGCTCTTTTCCGTTTGAAGATTATGCAGAACCTATGCGAATGATGTTTTCTCTATTCATAAGCTCATTCCATCAAGAGAAATTTTAAGAGAACTTGATTAATTGTTACTGCTTGTTTATACGGGAACGGGCATTGATATGAACAGTTTAAGCAACCTCATTCTAGCTGAAAATCAAACAAGATGGTGACCAATTCCAATTCAATTTAGGAATAGACCTTCAAAGAGTTTGGAATTGTCCAGGTTTTCTTGATTTTGATGTGTTATGGAGAGAATTTTGTTACTTCTATGCTTCTTAATCTATACATAAGTGTATCTTTATGTTTTTCTAATACAGAATGTGGTTGATGCTCCTTGTATATTTCCAGTGCTTGGAACTTGTATCTCCTGATTGTGGTAACTATTACTTTTAAGTCTTTCTTTACCTCATTGAGCTGTTACTTTGACATTTGCAAGTTGGCTCACCATCATTGGATTGCGATGCAAGCTTTATTGTGGGCATAAAATGCTCTGAATATTGTTGGTCTTCGAAGGTACTTAAGGTTACAGATAGCCTTTCGATTCCTGAATGAATGGGCAAATATATAAGTACAATTTTTTTTTACTTATTGGGTTATATGCAAAATTTTGTTAGCTGATAGGAGCATTGTTGCTTTGCCTTGTTAAACTTCTACTTCCAGATTTAATTTATTATTCCTAGTAAATTTATAACCCAGAAATTTAAATCTGCACTTAACAAAAACACATTGGAATTTTAACTCGGAAATTTACAATGGAAGTAAAGATAGGAAATAATTCTCAACCCTCCAACTTCACTTCACTTTTATTACTCAGAACAGTGAGGGCTTCCTTATTGGGAAAATGACCCTACTGAAAAATACAAGCTACAACAATTACAGAGATTTTATGGGCACTTGTATCAGCTGTATGACCCTCAAATTCTCCTCTGAAACACCCCATCAACCTGATGTTGCTTGAGCCTACAACCTGTCCTCAATCATGTGGCTGATCTGGACTCCTGCACACCTGGGAACTTGTACCAGTTGTACAAACCCTTCTCACGTGTCACGTGTGAGATCTCTAGCTAAATACGGCCTCACACTTGCTGTACGGGTATAACGAACAACGTTCGTATACTGAGAGGAATGCTCTGAAACCTCTACTCAGAGGAATGCTTTGATACCATTGTAACAAACACAGTTCATAAAAACATGTTAAACACTGCAAAAAACTTGGAATATGAAGATCTCCATTGAGGATACAAGAATATATATTAAAATGTATGAATGAGAATCTTCAAAACACTTGGAAGATGTAAGCATCTATAGTAGGACAAGTAATTTTATATTGATTATAGAAAAGAATTGATGAGATGGGATGATTACAATGAGGGTGAGTGCTTGCTTATATACCCTAAGGTAGATACCTCTTCACCAATGGTTTGTTGGCATTATGATTCAGGTGTTGTCCTTGATGGCAACTCACTCAGAGGAATAATACAGGTGATGGCAACTCACTCAGAGGACAGATCATAGTGCAGCACGTAAATAGAGAGATATACGCAGGTTGACCATGAAGAAAGTGCGTATATACGCGGGTTAGCGGAGCAGAAGGAGCGTACGCGTATACACGTGGGTTAATAGAAGTAAAGGCGCGTACATGTTGGAAATCATGGTTTTGGTCCGTGGTATTTGGTCCAAAGTGACGACCCCAAGTATTGGGTTCATGGTATTGTTTCTACATGGTTTTGGACCATGGTATTGAGAGAAGCCTAACCTATATAAGGAGAAGATCATTAGGCAAAAAAAGAGGAGCAAGGAATGAACATCTGACGAAGTGCGAAGATCTAGTATTGCTGGTTATCGGTTTGTGCTGCTTGGATTGGGTTGATATAACAGCGAAGGAACGAGTAATTATCTTTAGATCTGTACGCGGGTTGTATGAGGTGAAAACGCGTATACACGCGGTTTTGGTATAGTAAAGTAGCGTATGCATTATGAGATTTGGTATTTCAGGTTGCTGTTGATTCTACTGGTTGTTGCAGAGTTCTGGGCTCTAGTTTGCGTTCTGTGTTTTTGATGACAGGGTTTCAGTGATTCAGTATTGGGTGATTTAGAGATTTATGATGCAAGTATAAGTGGATGATTGTATTGCAGCAGTGATTGTTTTGT
>APFE031097643.1:6617-18322 GCA_000404065.3 Pinus taeda
AATTTGAATTGTTTTCAATGTCACCATGATGTTTGCCATGTTATAACATTTTTATGTAAGTTGATAAGTTAAATTTGGATTATAAGATGAAAAGTTAAATTTGATTTTTTTATTTTTTCTTTAAAAATTATGTTAAATATATGATATTTTTTTATTACTAATTGGTGAAATGATAACTTTAATATGGGCAAGACCTAGTATCAAATCATATTGGTTATTACTATTCACCATTTAGGACTTATATGATTTTTTCTCCATATAATGGTTCAACTTATACAAATTTTTACTGCAAAAATTAACATATTTCTAGATTTTAAAACCTATATGAAATTGTTGTAGCGGCTACAACCACTCTCCAAAAATTTTCCTTAGCTTTATTTTGGAGTCTCCCTACCAACCATTCTTAGCAGCATGTTTTGCACTGACGGGGACATATGCTTCAATTGAGTTTCAGTGGCTTATCAGCTTCTGTTCACTAGCTTGTTTGCCTTCCTCCTACAAGATTACATCCCAGAACTTGGTCATTTTCTAGCTGTTGTGCTCACTTGGAAAATTGCACAGAACTGAAGGGGAACTAGCCTTCCTCTCCAGAATTGTGCAAACCATCAAGGCAGCTTGATGCTCTCCAGAAATGTGCAGAGAAAGCAGGCAACCTTCCCTCTAAAAATTGTGCACAGCAAACCATCACTGGGATTGCTCCCAAAATTTGCGTAAATCTGGCTAATAGCCTTGGCTTCAGTCCAAAAATTGCATAGAGCCTGAGGGGTAGGCAAAGCCACTTAGCCCAAAAGCTGCATAGAATTCATCAAGAGGCTTGCAGTTCATTCCATGTGCTCCCAAGTTGATCAGTTCCCTCTAGGATTTGCCAATCTCCAGAAATGTGCAGAGAAAGCAGGCAACCTTCCCTCTAAAAATTGTGCACAGCAAACCATCACTGGGATTGCTCCCAAAATTTGCGTAAATCTGGCTAATAGCCTTGGCTTCAGTCCAAAAATTGCATAGAGCCTGAGGGGTAGGCAAAGCCACTTAGCCCAAAAGCTGCATAGAATTCATCAAGAGGCTTGCAGTTCATTCCATGTGCTCCCAAGTTGATCAGTTCCCTCTAGGATTGGCCAATCTTTCTTTGCATGCATGGGTTGCTTTTCCCGAAAAAGAGAAAAAAGAAAAAAGAAAAAAATATCCCTATATTTTAGGGATTCATTTTTAGCAACTGGGGGTTACATGCAAAATTCGTTTTAGAAACCTCCTGCCAAGTGTCATTTTTTCCTATATTTGTGGTATGCGCATCATAAGCCTCGATCTTATCAAAACTATTTATTCAACGCTTCAAAGCTCATTCTTCACTTCGATCTTAGAGCTCTGTCATCCCAAATCACATCTAGGAGCATTTGACACACTCATCTCAACTTTTGGGTAAGTCTACTTTTCATGTCTTTTGTTTCTTTTTTGTCGCTTTTTGTATTTCAGTTTGTGTGAGTGATGTTTTCTTGGTTTTGTTGAACGCTTGTTTTCGCTTTAATGCATGTTAGATTGTAGAAGCACTATTTCAAATTTTTCCTTACATCTCACAATTGTCGCATGCATGACACTGTTTCTACACTAACGGTCGTCATTGCAGTGACTCACTTCACACACTTACTTGTTTTCTCGTTTATTGAGTCATGCACTCATTGTTTGCATGCATGTTCATTCACTCATGTCTGCACTCAATTTCTTACATGCATTCACCCTTTTTATGTTTTCAGTCAACCGTTGGTGGGTCTGGGGTGCCTTAGCCTAGACCTTGCCTTGCCCAGCTTGCACTACACATTTTTGAGAGGGAAGGCTCTGCCTTTCTCCCAAGAATTGTGCAGAGCTTTCCCAACACTAGCCTCTAGGCTTGCTCTATGCAATTTTGAGAGACAGTGCCCCATTGGTGTTATAGACGTATTTGGGCACTGCAACCTCAATCACATATGTCAATAAACCAAGGTATCTCAAACCCCTAAAATTGTTGTTTCACACCCTAAAAGATCAGTTCAACTTATTACATCATTTCCCAGAAGTTCTCGATGAAAAACTACTTAGAACTGGTCAAAACTGGACCATATAGACTGCTCCATGCTGAGGGTGCGATGCATCTCACCTGTTACATAGAAGGAGTGTGATGCATAATGAGAAGCCCTTCTATAGGGTGTGATGAGTGAGAGAAGACAAATGGTAGAGGCAGTTTGTGAGGTGGAAACTCAGAGAATCTTCTAGAAACTGCTCATATGACACTTGCCTCTCAGAATTCGCCCAGGGATGAGTAAGAGATCATGAAATCTCCAAGTGGAATTAATAACTATTAGTGAAATGACACTAATCAAAAACCCAGAAGTTGACTCACCTCTCTGCAAATATCTATAAATGGATCCCTCATCCCAGAGATACAGGGGCTGGAATTTTGTAATTTGTAAGGAAGTGTTGTTGGTTTCTCTTTGAGACATTGTATTGTTGGGTGATCTTGCTTTTCATAAGGTGAAGAGGGCTTTCATGTTGGGAGGATGATGCTGTATCAGACAACTGGGTTGTAATCCTCTCTTCTACTTCTACTATCAATAAAGTTATTTGAGTTTTCCTCCATATACTTGTGCACTTGCAAATCTTGTATTTGTGAATGCAATTGTATGGTTAATGTACATCTGATTCTACATTGTTTATGGTATTATAGATCTCTATGCTTTGATGGTATTTTGTTGCTTTGCCTCTATAGGTGTTCTTTGAAGCGGGACAAGTGGGAAAGGAGTGGCGAAGCTCTATCAAAGGAGAGAGGAAACAAGCAAGGAGCAAAGCGAAAGACTGAGGTTGGTGCTCTCTGCTTCTCTCTTATCGATCATCCATAAAGGAAAACACAAGTTGCTTTGAATTGTTTGTTTCTAAGATAGCTACCCGTCTTAGTGGGACTAGCAGATCAAATAGCAACACTAGTTTTCCTGGAAACAAAATGGCGACTCCACTGGGGAGTGAATAGTTTGTTTGTTTGTTACTATTGTTTTCTTTATAAACTACAGACGAAGCCTAAAGTTAACCCAGCTAGCCTTCAAACTCATTTTGTTATGCAACTGCAAAGTAGATCAACACTGCTTCAGTCAATCTCCGGGTTGGTTTGTGAGCTGAACATCTGACTTGAAAACATCCTAAGTGCCTTGGTGGTAGCTCAATAACCCTATAAGATCATACCCCTATACTTTGTGTTTACTGTCTATCATAGCTTGATTGAAATAACTGGACTTAGCTGCAAATTTTGAGCAAAAACCAAGCTCAGTTTCATTCTTTGGACCATCGCACTGTCTCTCATTGGCAATCTAGGTGCATCACACCTCCTGTGTACAGTAGGTGAGATGCATCCTTGTTTCCCTTAAGGATAGGTGCGATGATTGAATGAGACTGATTCTCTCTAGAAATTGGTTTTTTCTTCATTGTTTTCAGCTCTATTCAGTAGTTTTGCAGCCTGTGATTCATATATCATTGTTGAAACCTTCTTCCTTCACATTATTCAGCCTCCCTTGATAAGGAATTGTGAATGTTTTGTGTATTTTTCATCATTTACAATCCTCCTTTGCAAATAGTAGCTTAATTGAACTATCGTATTTTGATTCAAAAGTGTCGCAATTGTCATTTTGAGTAAAGAAAAGATTGTCGTAAAGTCTTTCTCTTTCAGATAGTCAATTGTACTTTTGCCATGGTATTTGATTTGAATTGTCAGTATTTGAAGTGTCGAAAGCAGTTTCCCATTCAAAATTGTAAGTTTCATCTTAGGCTTCCTTTCATTTTGAAAAGAAATTGCTAAAGTGTCGCTTTAAAGAAAAGTAGTTCAGATATGTACGTAGTTTTCTTTTTGGCATTCTAATATTAAGGAAATGGAAAAAACAAATACATGCATGTGCATTTGCATTTAGACTGCATGCGGAAATTGATTTAGGAAAAGTGCATTTATTGTGTGCTCTCTGCTCTTCGTTGAAAGAATCTTACTCTTCTTTCCTTAGTAGCTAAGATTTTCATTGCCAAAAGAAAACAAAAGACTGTTTATCATTTTAGATTGCATATTTAGGAATTGTACATCTACATCATGCGGTGAACCTTGAAAGGAAAAATTCTTAAGAAAGATCAACTATAAAATAAACCTCAATGAACATAAAAACACTTTGGAACCTAATGCACAACATCTAGAAGTCTAGGCTAGAGACGTATTCCGGTGTCGTAAAGCCTGGTAACTATCATTTTCATCGTAGGTTGGGTGATTCCTCCTCTTTGATATGACAAGTGCCAGTACAGACTTGTGCTCCCACATACCGTTGAGTATATATTGGGAGACCACAATAGGCTGATATCCTTTATCCTTAGGAAACCGTGTTTGCCGCCCTATCGATCGCAATGCACTGAACACAACATTCGGGAAGATTGATTTTCATACGTAAAGTCCTTGATAATTTTTATTTAATTTACCACCGAGGTGTATATTGTAGTTTTGCAATTGGTTTGGTAATCCCTCTATCTAGATTTCCAGAGTAGTCACTTTTGTTCCTTTTCGACTCCTTAAAAGAAAAGGTCCATTTGAGCACTTGTCACTTCGGGCTCATTAAAAATTGAAGGCAGCTAGAGTCACCTTTAGCTTTTTCTCGACTCTTAAAAATTGAAAAATAAAGTTGTGTCAAAGCGTCATAAAATTCATTTAATTTCGAATAACATCATTGTTCCCTCGTTGATCTTAGGTTGAGATAATGGAGTCCACCAATCAAGGATTTCCCCTTGGGGGGAATCCTAGTCCTTTCTCTTCTTGGGGAGATATTGGTGCTCCATGCATGGCTACATTGTCCCTTCTAGGAATCACAATTGACCTGCTGGTATGGCTATTCTTGACCTTTGTCATTCAAAACACCGTAATTCCTCAACAATCGAATCAGCAACCAGATGATGTTGGAGTTGCTCCCTCACCATCTACTTCATTTGTTTCTCCCTCTCCTTCTTTCTCTTCGCTTGGTGAAGCTATTGATACTAAAAACCAAGTAACTGAGAAGAAGAAGAAGGCGAAGGAGAAGAAGAAGAAGAAGTTGGTCCAGCAAGGGGGCAACCATGCATCGTCCAGCAAAAATCCACACACCGCACGTTCTAAACCCAAAACTCCATGCATAATTTGCAAAGAAAACCACTATCATCGAGATTTTCCTTGCATCCTGCAGATCTTGAGAGACTGGTCTCCCCGCTTGCACCATCCAGTGTCATCAACCTCTATCGATCATGTTGAGAATACACTGTTGACTAGTAAAAATGAAGTCAATGGACAAAAAGGAAGATCTAAATTTCCTTGTAGGTTGTGTGAGGGTGATCATGCTCTCCGCCATTGTCCATTTCTAGACGAAGCTAAAAATGTCTTGGTTAACCGTCCTGCTACACCGCAGCGACTTCCACCTAGATACAAGAAACTCCTGCCAAGTCCATCGCTAGTTGAAAATCTGACTAGCGCACCTCTGTTGTCGGTCGAAGTGCCTATCATTGAAGAAAAACCTTCTGAGTCCACACCAGACCAAAATCAATAGGTCGGGATGGCAGCCGACCCAATCTTGCCTTCAGAAGGTCCACCTTTAGATGATACAGTCTCCAAAGAGAACGAGAATGACACCATTCAAATTCTTTTTGTTAACACAGAGTCTGACGAACATGGGGGCAATCTACCCTTCCTTTGCCACGGGAAGGAAGTTCCCCATTTCAAGAGACTCATCCAGCCATTTATTTCGTCCCTCCTCCAAGCAATCTAGTCATTTCCTTTGATTGGAATCTATTAGCGGGACTTTGCCTTCCATCTAATATTCAGAATCATAGTACAAGTTTACAGAATGATCATGGCTGGCGCTATCATAGATGAAGGGGCTTCTATGAGTATCATTTCCTCAACTGCTTGGAAAGCGCTTGGTTCACCATCGCTTCTGCCTGAGAATCGAAATTTTTCAGGCTTCAATAAAGGAACCAATCGACCGTTAGGGATCCTCCCAAATGTGCCTATAACTTTGAGAAGGAAAAGCGTTCACTTGAACGTGATGATAGTCCAAGATCCGCTAGATTACAATCTACTCCTCGGGTGTGACTACATTTACAGCATGGGAGCTATTGTTTCCTCACTCTTTCGAGTGATGTGTTTCCTGTATGAAGGCAAAATGGTATAGCTTGTTGACCAGCTTTCATTTCTCGGTTCAAACACAGCTATGAGTCAAATGCCATCCCTAAATGATATCTTTACTCAAGGAATGTCTCTTCAACCTCCAGTTCATCCACCTAATTACTGCGAGTGATTCAGTGAATGTAACGAAGTTTAGGGGGCATGCACCCTGGTCTGCTATGGCAAACGAACCCAGATGAAAAAACAGATTTCCTTGTAGGTTATATGATTAGTCCAAAACACCATTTCCTTGTAGGATTTGAGTATCAGTGTGAAATATGATTGATTTGAAATTCCATTTCCTTATAGGATATGGGATCAGTCTGAAACAAGATCTCCTCGCAAATTATGTGATTGGAAGCTCACACCATTCACCTTTGTCTATTTTGATGGACAGATCCAAGGAAGTGTTTTGTCTGCTCCATAGACGAAATGATCCTGCTTAAATGTAGGAAATTCCACAAGGTAATTGGAATTTTTTGTTTTCTCAACACCTGGGGGCATGCAAACCTTTTTTACGCAATTGAAAAGTGACCAGCATAACTCTAACCCTGTAGTATTTTACTAACTTCAACTAATTAGGTTAGGTGATTGGTCTGATCCACCATTCACCTTTTTTGGTGGCCCTAGCAAAGCAAATGAGACATTTTGTCGGAAACTATCCTACCTAACCTCAGTAGTTCATTAACTCTTAGTCCTGTAGTTGGTCGTTTCTAGCCTGCATACAAAAGGCGCTGAGCAAAAGTTTCGCATGGGGCAAGCTCACTAAAAAATGAACCTACAAATAAGAGACATCTTTAAAAGACAACTGGAACGAGCAATGTTTCCACAAAGTTCAAGCTCATTAAAAAATAAACCCGCCACTGAGCATAATTTCTAAAGATTCAAGCTCATTAAAAAATGAATCCACCCTTGGTAAATAACCTTTGTGATTGAATTGCTATCAACCTTTTGAGCCTTGGTTGTGTTCTTACTGTCACCTCCACACTTTTAGCCAATCATACGCCTCCACTTGATTGTTTACCCTTTTGAGGAACAACTGCGACGAGTGATTCTACTAGCCACCCTCATTACTCTGTTGTGTTTGAGAAGTTCCAAACTTATATGGAACCAGTTGCTACTTGGATACATCACTTGTTCCTCAAAAACAAGACTCTTTTAAGCTCATTTTAGACTCGTAAAATATGAAAAGATTGTCAAGCTACTAGCCTCTCCAGCTCGTTAAAGTAAAGGGAAGTGCCATCCCTCCTCTATATTTTAATCTTTTTGGACCTGAGGTATCATTACACAAAAAGTTCGAGTGCTTGTCTTGTTCGGCTTGCTAAAACTATCGAAAAGTCATCCCTTTCATATTATTTTATATTTTTTCAGACTTAAGGGATTATACCACAAAAAAGGACTGTTGGAGTTTCCTTTTTGTCCCTTTTCAAACTCCCTAAACATGAAAAGGACTGAGTTATCTTTGTTGTTAAACTCATTAAAACAATAGCGACAAACTTGTCCATCTAGACAAGAGCGAGTTTTACTGTCGCTAGGCTCGTTAAAATATAGCGACAGGTTTTCCCAAAGGGAAAATTGTAGAACAAGCATATGTTATCCTCCTCAAGCTTGATAAAAATAAAAAGGTACTGGTCAACAATGACTGGGGAAAAAGGGAAGAAAACTTGAAGAACTTCATTAGTAGCAAGTCACTCTTGAACATGACACTTTCACTCCATCACCATGATTGATTCGGGTTGGGTTATTCCATTCACCGGTCACATCACCATTGGTCCTCCATACCATCCATTTTTGGGGTTAATGCTACCAATCCATTTCAGTGTCACCAATATGTTCAAGAGAAGTCGCTCAGACAATTCACCAACCCAACTAATGCCTCATCCGCTGCAATACCTTCACTCTCCATTTTTGATGGCCGCTATTCTTGAACCTTGTATCATCAAATCATTTTCACCTCCACAAAATAATTTTCTTCGTTTCGTGTCGTAGATGTGGGATTCATTAAGGCCCTCCTACGACGGGTCACTTTTTTTCGACATCAGCACATTATCCAAGAAGTTGACTTAGGAACAACCCTTTCAGTACTTTGAAGCTTGCATGCCTCAATGGAAAGTTTCTCACTTTCGGCAACAAGTTTACATCAATTGCCTTCGACCGAAAGATTTTGCATGGTGTTCGACATCGACTCACATATTCACACCACGTGAATTGTACTGTAGTACCTTGAGAGTCATTATCATTATCAGTGATTCCTCTCATGCCTGTTAATAGCTTACATCATTGGCTGGTAATCAAACGATGTCTTTCCATGTTTGACTTCAGAACATCTTTTCACATGGATCGACTTGTACATCGGGCGAAGATTAAACGAGTTTGAAGACCCCAGATCTAGTTTCATCCATCAGAGCTGCAATATATTCAGGAAAATAAAGACATCAAATGTACTCCATAGCTGCACAAATAATCATCCAAGCCAAGTGATGATGGCTCTACCAAAATCATCAATTTGCCACACAGACGGTTGTCTGTCCTATGTACATGAAAATGAATTTATAAAGCTGAGCATGGGAATGCCCGCCTCAGCTAGATCATGAAAGTAATATGAAGATAATGTATTGTATTTTATTTTATACAGGTCACCTTCCAGTTCAAAAAACCTCGGATCCTTATGATAAAGCATTTCACCCGACATCAAAAGATTTACAACCTCATGCTTTAGGGGGCAACTGTTATAGACATATTTGGGCACTGCAACCCCAATCACATATGTCAATAAACCAAGGGATCTCAAACCCCTAAAAGTGTTGTTTCGCACCCTGAAAGATCAAGGTCAACTGATTACATCATTTCCTAGAAGTTATCCCTGAAAAACTACTCAGAATTGGTCAAAACTAGACTATACAGACTGCTCTATGCTGAGGGTACGATGCATACTGAAAATCCCTTCTATAGGGTGCGATGAGCGAGAGCAGACAAATGGCAGAGGTAGTTTGCTAGGTGGAAACTTAGAGAATCTTCTAGAAACAGTTCATATGACATTTTCCTCTCTGAATTCGCCCAGGGATGAGTAAGAGATCATGAAATCTCCAAGTGGAACCAAGAACTATCAGTGAAATGACACTAATCAAAAACCCAGAAGCTGACTCACCCCTCTGCAAATATCTATAAATGGATCCCTCATCCCAGAGACCCAAGGGTTGGAATTTTGGTAATTTTAAGGAATGTTGTTGGTTTCCTTTAAGACATTGTATTGTTGAGTGATCTTTCTTTTATGAGGTGAAGAGGGCTTTCATACTGGGAGGATGATGCTGGATCAGACAGTTGGGTTGTAATCCTCTCTTCTACTTCTACTATCAATAAATTTATTTGAGTTTTCCTCCATATACTTGTGCACTTGTAAATCTTATATTTGTGAATGCAATTGTATGGTTAATGTACATCTGATTCTACATTGTTTATGGTATTATAGATATCTATGCTTTAATGGTATTTTTCTGCTTTGCCTCTATGGTGTTCTTTGAAGCGGGACAAGTGAGAAAGGAGTGGCGAAGCTCTATCAAAGGAGAGAGGAAACAAGAAAGGAGCCAAGTGAAAGACTGAGGTTGGTGCTCTCTGCTTCTCTCTTATCTATCATCCATAAAGGAAAACACAAGTTGCTTTGAATTTTTTGTTTCTAAGATAGCTACCCATCTTAGTGGGACTAGTAGATCAAATAGAAACACTAGTTTTCCCATAAACAGTTGGCCCCCGGAATTGTGCAAATGCATTTTGACGAGGTTGTAATCAATTTGACTGAAACTATGCATTGCGTAGTTTCAGTCCTTAGCAGACCAAGTTGGGTTATGCTCTGTGCAGTTTTAGTAGTCAGTCAGCCCACTGATAGTCCAAACTGTGTTCTACACAGTTCTGGCAGTCAGTCCCCTAACCTCCTGATGAAAATAGCGCAAACCTTCCAATCAGTCACCCAGGTGTGTTGCATGCCAGTCCTCAAGTTGCTTTTGGTTTTCAACTGACATCATACTTGCCATGAGTGTTTCTCTATCTCCAGGTATCACAAATGTTCGTCTGTCTCTCAGTAGTACAAGTACAATGGCTTCCAAAAGAGCAGGGTCAAAGGACACCGTTGAGAATGCAACTGGAGATGCAGTCGAGCAAGTGTCTATGAGCTTTCCCATTTATGAAGACTAAGTTGTTCATAGACAAGGAGATCAAGATGAAATGGCAAGACATCAACGATCATGATCCACTGGCACATTTCCATGTGCGGACATGATCCACTAGATTGTCTCGCATACTGATCCAGAGACAATTGTGTTGAGCAGTGTCTGTGGAACAAAAATTTCTACCTTCAAGGCAAAGGAATTTCAGAAGATGTATCACTTACCATAGCCAGTGATCATGATGGATATCCTTCAGTAGACCCAGCTACAATGCAAACTCAAGAGACATCTTGAAGAGCTAGGTGAAAGAGTCAGCCAAGTTTAGGACAACACCCAACTAAGTGTACAATATGAGGATGCAATGGAAATCATATCATCTCTTCCTCATCTTTGCATGCCGCTTATATGGCTAAGAGAGTACATAGACATTCCTACATAGTTAAGTGATTGTGTTGGATCAGCTAGCGAACGAAGGAAGTCCTTTCAACTAGTCTGAGATGTTGGCTCTCCAGTTGAAGGAACAAGTAACAGAAGCCCAACATCTCCCCAAGGGTCAGCAAGAAAAACTTTTCATTTCCGCTTACATACTTGATGCAATCTATGCTCGTGAGAAGTTCCCAGGGTTGGGTTGGGCATGGACACCTTCAAAAACCTCTATGCACACCTATTATAGGTTTTTCTCAAAATGCATCTTTTGTGGAGTTATCATACAACTATTAGGCCACTTAATCACCCTAGTATACAGGATTATCTTTGAGCAAGATCCACCTTGCATGTCACAGGTAGTGATGGAGGCATTGATTAACATAGCAGATAGGTATGCCTCACCCCTTTGTACCTTCATCCAGATGTACAATGTAGAGAAGGCTCTACATGTTTTATCGAAGTTTTCCATGGATAAGTTGGTCATGCAAGAGGTTGCATACCACATCTCGACAGGGTTGTCAGCGAGACTGCATAGGAAGAAGAAGGCACCTTGGCTTGCTCTTCCTTTGCGGATCGGGTTGTATGGGATCTAGAATATCAAACATGTTGAGACTAAGATGGAAGAATTCAAAAGGTTCACCTTCGGCACCAGAAGTTTCAATCCATATTACCCACATTACTTAGTGAAATACCATTGTGCGAGAGCATATCATCCTTGGATCCACGGGGCATGTCAGTGGCCCGAGGAAGACCCATGGAGATATTTCTATAACTTCTCTAGGCTCAATGAACTAGTCAAAATGGTTGTAGAGTGGTTAGTAGCGCAGAAGGCAGCAACATCATCAGCAGTAGCAGAGGGTAGCAAACCTATGCTTGAGGAAGACAAGAGGAAGGTTGCAAATAGCGCAAAGGCAGAGCAAAGTTGCAAGTTTAAAGCAGACCCA
>APFE031097649.1:0-28075 GCA_000404065.3 Pinus taeda
TAATATAAACTGATTTTCGTCGTTCAGGTGAAGAATGTGGAGAATCACTGTTAGAAGAACTGCTGCTGCTCGGAGATGCGGATGAACTGCTTGAAGACCCTGTTGCTGGTGTAGATGTAGATGACTCATCTTCAGAGGAAGGAAAATCAAGTTCATACCAATTTGGTGAAGTTGGTTGACTTTGCTTTTTATCATTTCTTTTACTTCCCTTTGTTTCTAACTGGTGAAGAAGATTTTCAATATCTTCAGCATTCTTACTCTCGGTTTCATCAAAAATGACATCCCTGCTCACAATAAATTTTCCGTTGGTCAAAAGACGATACCCTTTCTTCTCATCAGAATAGCCAATCATAGTGCATTTTAAACTTCTCGAGTCAAGCTTAGTTCGTTTTTCTTTCGGAACTAAGGCATAACACACTGGCCCAAAAACTCTAAGATGTTTAACTCGAGGTTTGAAACCAAACCAAGCTTCATAAGGTGTGATTCCGTCTAAAGAAGCAGTTGGAGATCTGTTTCTTAAGTAGACAGCTGTATGGATTGCTTCCGCCCAATATGCTGGACTTTACCTCTTGAAGGTTAACATGGATCTCGCCATTCCTAACAAAGTGTGATTCATTCTTTCAACTACTCCATTTTGCTGTGGAGTGTAAACATTAGTGAGATGTCGTCTTATGCCATTTTCACTGCAATAAGTTTTGAATTCATTTGAAGTGAATTCTCCCCCATTATCCGTTCTGAGAGTACCTATCTTTTCTTTGACTTCATTTTCAACAAGTTGGTGAAAAATTTTAAACTTATCAAATGCTTCTGACTTTTTCTTCAGAAAGTAAACCCAAGTCATTCTGCTGAAATCATCAATGAATAGTAAGAAATACTTGCAACCACCAAATGAGGTTTGTAGTGGACCACAAACATCACTGTGAATTAGTTGTAGCGGCCTGTTTGCACGCCATGAACTTGTTGGAAAACTTTCTCGATTTTGTTTACCATAAATGCAAGCTTCACATTTTGCATTTTCCCTTTTGAATGTGGGAAGTCCTTTAACCATTCCTTGTTTCTGCAATTGAGAAAGACTCTCAAAATTCAAATGTCCATATTTTACATGCCATAGTCTGATAGGTGAAATATCTGTAGTCACTGCCCCTGCAAAATCAGAATGCCTTGGAATAACTGTTCCTTTCATCCGTAACAGTTTTCCATCTTCATAACCTGTCATAACTGTTTTCAAGTTCTGTTTCACTGAATTAATCTTCACTAATCCATCTTCCATAATCACCTGATGTCCTGCTTGTTGAATCGTGACTAAAGAGAGCAAATTTTTCTTGAAACTAGGTACATACCATACATTGGAAATCAATTTTTCTCCAATGTCAGGGAGAAAAACTTTCACTACTCCTTTTCCATAAGGAGTATGTTTTGTATCATCAGCAAGAAAAATTGAATTAAGTTGGCATTCTTGAAAATTCCAGAAAAAATCACGCCGACAAGTCATGTGCTGAGTTGCCCCAGAATCCAAGATCCAGGCATCTTCATAGTCACTTCTAAGATGAGATGAAATTTGTGATGCTGGTGAGGAAGTAAAAACATATTCTGAACTATCTTCATCTTGATCATTTGCAAATTGTGCTGAATGCTGCTGAAACTTGGGAATTTTATTAAGTGATGTTCGACAATCTTCAGCATAATGGCCAACTTTGTTACATCGTCGACACACAATTTGACTTAAGTCTCTTCCTCTTCCTGAAGATTGTCCTCTGCCTCTGCTTTGACTTCGATTTTGAGATCGTCCTCTTCCTTGATTATTATATCCTTGTTCTTGAAAATTTCCTCTTCCTTGGTTGTTTCCTCTTCCTTGAAAATTATTTCTTCCTCCTTTGTTAAAATTTTTGCCTCTGCTTTGGCTTCGACCTCGATTATGTGCTGCTTGATTCTGATTCCCTCTGCCTCTTCCTCAAGAACTATCTGCAGATGATTTACTAGTGCTGGCCTCTGTGAGAAAAACATCTTCACCAACTTTCTTCTTCTTCCCAAAATTTTTATCATGTTGACTTAACATTTCACAAAGTTCATCAAACTTTAGTTTTTCTAATTTCCCAGTTACTTGCAAAGTCTCTAAAAAATGCGTATACGAAGAAGGAAGCCCAGTAATTACAATTGTGACCATAAAGCTATCATCAATTGCGGGAAAACCAGCATTAATAATTTCTTGCTTAATATTCTTAAGTCTGGAGAGATATTCAAGAATATCACCATCTTCAGTTAATTTCTGTTGCAACAATTTTAACTGTAAATCAACCTTCTTTGATTCTGGCTGAGTATCAAAGATATCTTTAAAAGTTTTCAAGGCGGTCCATGCATCTGTGGCATTCTCTATATGTACATACATTTCATCATTCACAGACGATTTAATAAGAGCTAAGGCTTTAGCATTCTTGATTTCCCATTTTGCGAGTGGATCTGCATCTGTGGGTTTATTCGGCTTAACATCACCATCACATATTCCTTGCCATAATTCATTGTAAATAAGTGTGCTTTCAATAAGACGATGCCACGTTTTATAAGATTTGGTGCTTTCTAGTTTGTCGGAATCAGAAAATAAGTTAATCAACTTGGACATTTTTAGCGATGAAGAGACGCACCAAGAAGCAGAACAGAAAGGACAAGATAGTCGACGCAACACACCACGCAAAAAACACGATCTATCGGGGCTTGGCCTTGACCCTCGAATAGTCGTCAAAACAGGAGAAAATTGACTGAGCTTTGCACTTGTCTCTAGTCAATTTCTCAAAGTTTTACAGGGCAACTTTCAAAATTTGACTTTTTACAATGTTGCTTTTGCACAATCTTGGTAAAAAATTTACCCCCCCTCAAAGTAAAATTACTTTGAGTTACAATGTGATAATCCCAATTAAAAATAGCTTCTTGAAAACAAATTACCCGACACACCTTATCTCTCCAATTTACAAAATCTCCTTATTACTCCAAGAAATTACAATCACCTTATTTCTCCATCAACCATATATTCCCAAAATTAAAATCACCATATTATGGCACAATACAATATTCCTTAGTTTCCACACAATTTCAAAATATAAATACACCTTATTACTCCATTAAAAGAAAAAGTTATTACTTCATTAACAAAAATAATAAAAAAAAATCTTATTGCTGGCACTCTGGCTTGGCGCTGGCAGGTAGACTCACGCTAGCAGGATTCACGTAAAGGGAGGAGCTGCTTGCCTCAGTGTATTGACAGATGTCAAATACTTTCAGGGAAGCTTTGAAAACTTGCAGGCCATTCGAAATGCTGGAATAGAGTGCCCTCTGCTGTGCAAGGAATTCATTAATGATGCAGATCAGCTATTGCTCGGTTGAAAGGTGCAGAAGTTACATCAAAAATTCCTGTGCATCCCCTCTTTCGATCTGGATTGAGAGAAAATGTCATTTGAAAACATTGGAGCGCCAGATCTCTAGCAAAAACCCATCTTGCACTCGTCTTCAATTGCGTTGCATCGCTGTTTCATCAGTGGCTCCTCAAACATTACGCTGTTGCAGCAAACATTACGTTGTTTCAAACATTACGGTGCTCCTCTCTGCAACTAAAAATGCCAGCACTCGAAAATGCAACAGCATTCGAAAACGCAACCAAATAGCGTCCTCTCTGCAACAAAAAAATGCTAGCAATTTGCGTGGAACTCTGGCTCAAATGAAATAGAAGTTTTAAATCAAAGGAATGAACCTGTCCAACTGAAAACGGTGGTAAAGGAACAAAATGATCCCCTGCAATTATTTAACCAATACCTTTCTGTACATACGTTTTATTTATTTAACTCCTCTTACGTGTAATCAAATGCAGAAATGTTTTAGAAGATCCTTTCTAAATTGAAGGAAAACGAAGAGACTCCAGAAGCGCTGACGAAAGCAGAAAAATTAAAGAAGGGGCTGTTTGATCTTCTACAAGAGATTGATCTAATCACTACATCTCTGGAAATCAACCCATAAACAAACGACGTTCTGTAAATGATATTAGACATCGCCTTTTTTTTTAAATGCGACTCTGTAGTGGTAAATCATTACGCCTCCATAAACAAACATCACTGGAAAATGATCAAAGAAGAATCAACATACATGGCATGTGCCGAGAATGTATTGTTATGGTGGGTACTTGCCGCATCAATCATTTTCTAACCAAGTCGGAGTCGTCTGTTGGTATGAGTTTGATGCTGTACAGGCAGTTCCAGAAAAGCCTCCTCTAGCAAATGATCTCGTTCAATTCGTCAACACTTTCAATATTACACTCAATTAAAAAATACCATCTAACTTTACATTAAATTCTAGCAAGGGCGTATGATCCAACATTAAAGAATTAATAGAATCATTTCGTAGATTAAAATTCTAAGAATTTTTTTTGTTTGTTGAACACAAAAACAATTTCATACCACTGATTTGCTGGCCAACTGAATGGAGTTTTCCAGGACTTTGTTGAGCTGAAATCTCCTCAAATCCACTGCAGCATTACTAGAGCTCTGATACCACAATAATGGCAGAAGTGTCCTCAGACACATAATTTTATTAATCAGAAAAAAATAATTACATAATTGATTTTGCAAGAGTTTACACCGAACACACAACACACTCTTGCAATGAGCATTTTATAAGCTCCATGTCCTAACTCCTCTCATTTGTCTTTTAAATTAACACGTGTCCATTTACCTAATTGCTATCAAACCAACTAAGCTAACGTATTCTTATTAGAGCCTAAGATACGAAATTTGGAGGTCATATCTAGTTACACATTACAACATATGCTAATTTTAAATGTCTCCCTTAAATAATTAAACATTCTAGATAAGGTCTTTTAATTTAATATCTTAAATTAATATTATTTATATTCTAATTTATTCTAATTTTATAACCTATGATAAAAAAGTATTTTTGGATCATCTAACAACATGTAGATATCTTGCTACTCCAACACCTTTGCCTCTGTTTCTCACAAGAAAGTTCGTAACTTTAAATTCTCTTAAACATCATCTCATCAAATTCTACCTTCCATTAATGAAACTGCTCCTCCAAGGTAGTTGAACATAGGACTTCAACAATTTTCCTTCTCAACTATGATTACACTACTCCACAGTCATAGTACATTAAGCTTGAATGACACTTCCCTCTAACCACAACTCAATTTCTTCTTATTTCGTGTACTTAGGGCACAATATATAATTCAACACACAGTCCCTTGCTTCAAGATGATGTTAGAAAATTATATATTATAGAGCAATGGAACACATGAAATATTGCAAAAATATAAACACAAAAAATGCATAAAACAAGAGAGACATAGATATATGTGGTTCACCCAGTTTGGGCTACGTCCATGGAGAAACAGACAGTCCTTCCTTTTATATTATCCAGCAAACTGATGAGATACAACCTACAGTAGATCCGTTGTAATTCCCTCTTCGCTCTGAATCTCCTCTCTCTTACTCACTCAGAACCCAGATCTACATAGACACAATACAATTCCCTCATATATAGTGAGGGGTTTCCTTCTAGGGAAAAAAACCATAAATTAAACATAACTTCTACCGTCAGATCTCCGCCTAATGAACGGCCCAGATTGACTACGAAATTACAACATTTTGCAAGGCAATTTTACATCTATTTTTAGCTTCGAGGGCGTTGCCCTAGATCCCCCCACCAGGGTGGCTCCCAAACATTACAATCGCCCTCCCCCCTACAACAAATATTTTACGGGTGGCATTGCCCCCCCATTACGAACTGGGGTCAAATGCAGTGATACCTCTGAATAAAGAAGATAATCAAGCTCCACTCCCAACAATATCTCACTTGGAGACTGATTATAGTAACTCCACCGCTGCTTCATTTATTGTATAATGACTCCACTTTGGACCTAGTTGTTTCTTCTTATTCATCATACTTGAAGACTAATTGAAACTGAGCAGATTCTCAGTTTCTCCCTGGTTACAACTTTTGTTAACATATCTGTAGGATTCTGGCTAGTGTGTATCTTTTCCAGCTTCAATTGTCCATCTTCAACCGCTGACCGTAAGAAATGGTACTTGAGCTGTATATGTATAGTCTTGGAATGAAATGTAGAGTTCTTTGCAAGATGTATGGCACTTTGGCTATCATTGTATAACCTACCCAACTCTTTCTTCTTACCCAATTCATCCAGAAACCTTTGTAACCAAATCATTTCTTTACTAGCCTCTATAGTAGTAACATACTCTACTTCTGTTGTTGAGAGTGCAAAAACACTTTGCAATTTTGAGACCCAACTGGCAGTTGTTCCATCTATAGTAAACACATACCTTGTTGTCCTCCTCTTGTTATCTCTATCACCCACCATATCTACATCAACATATCCTTGTAGAGAAATGTTTGAACCACCAAAGCATAATGCTTGATTTGTGGTACCTCTCAAATACCTAAGAATTCACTTCACTGCCATCCAATGTTCTTTTCCTGGATTGTTCATGTACCTACTTACAACTCCCACTGCATGTGCAATATCAGGCCTTGTGCAGACCATTGCATACATTAAGCTTCCAACTGCTGATGCATATGGATCATTAGACATATGAGCCATTTCTTCCTAAGTCTTGGGAAACTCCTCCTTACTTAATTTGAAATGGCTAGCCAAAGGTACACTAACTGGTTTTGCATTCTTCATATTAAACCTTTTCAACACCTTTTCTATGTACTAACTTTGAGACAATGTTAATTTGTGATTCTTCCTGTCTCTAGTTATTCTCATACCAAGAATTTGTTTTGCAGCACCCAAATCCTTCATTCCAAATGAGTTCACCAATTTTCTTTTGAGCACATTTATTTCCTGCATGTTAGAACTTGCAACAAGCATGCCATCTACATACAATAACAATATAATATAGTTGCCATCATTTTTCCTTTTGAGATAAACACAATGATCAGAGTGACATATAGTATAACCTTGTTCAGACATAAACCTGTCAAATTTTAGATACCACTACCTTAGAGCCTATTTTAAGCCATACAAGCTCTTCTTCAACCTATATCCTAGTTTCTCCTTCCCTTTTACCTCATATCCTTGTGGCTGCTACATATATATCTCTTCCTCCAAATCCCCATGGATAAAAGTTGTCTTTACATCTAACTACTCAAGATGCAAATCTTCAGCTGCTACTAGACTTAAAATAGTTCTGATTGAAGTCATTTTAACAACAGGGGAAAAAAATCATCAAAGTCTATGCCCTTTTTTTGTGCAAACCCTTTCACCACAAGTCTAGCTTTATACCCTTTTCTACCTCCATATTCTTCCTTCAACTTGTAAACCCATTTATTCTTCAATGTTGTTTTACCTGCAAGCAACCTGACTAAGTCCCAAGTTTGGTTATGTGCTAAGGAGTCCATCTCTTCTTTCATGGCTTGCTCCCACTTCTTCCTTGTTTCTACCTGCACTGCTTCTTCATAACATTCTGGTTCACCAGAATCAGTCAGTAATACATAATATAATGAAGGACAATATCCTTCAGGGGGTCTAATTATCTTGGTAGATATTATAACACCACTTTCAAGTGTTTGAGGTGCTTGTTGCTATTGTAATTTTTGTTCTGGATGTTGATCATTATGATTTTCAGGCACCATCACTTTTTCTGTGATCCCTTCAAGCACTGTGTACTCTATGTTTTCTTTTTCTTGTTTCTTTTCTTGCAGTTGATCCTTATATAAAACCTTTTCATTGAATATGACATCTCTGCTCCTAATGATTTTGTGTTTTTCAAAATCATAAAAATGATAACCAAAATCATTACCACCATATCCAATAAAAGTACATTCCTTTTATTTTTCCTCAAGCTTTGTTCTATTTTCTTTATTAATGTGGACAAAGGCTTCACAACCATAAGTTTTTAAAAATGAGTAGATTATGCTTTTACCTGTCCATGCCTCCTCTAGAATACCACCATCCAAGGAACTTGAGGGCCCTCTATTTATTAGATAAATAGTAGTATCTATAGCATCTGCCCAAAATTGTAAAGGAACTCCTACATGCAATCTCATGCACCTTGCACGCTCCATGATTGTCCTGCTCATCCTTTCTGACACACCATTTTCTTGTGGTGTTCCTGGAACTGTCTTCTCTTTGCGAATTCCATTCTTTGAACAATACCTATCAAACTGTTTGCTACAATATTCACCTCCATTGTCTAACCTAATACACTTCAACCTTTTTCCTGCCTCATTTTCAACCAAATATTTCCATTTCTTGAAAGTATCAAATACGTCAGATTTATTTCGAATACAATAAATCTAGGTTTTTCTGGTTGCATCATCAATAAAAGTAACATAATAATGAGAGCCACCAAGAATGATACTTGAGCAGGTCCCCATACATATATATGCAGAAGCTCTAATTTTTCGCTCTTCTTTTCTTTCCCAACTCTGAGGAATCTAACTCTCTTCTGTTTTCCATAAACACAATTCTCACAAAATTTTAAATCAACATGCTTCAAACCTGGTAACAAATTTCCTGAGTGAAGAATCTACCTCCCCTTCTCACTCATGTGCCCGATCCTATGATGCCACAATTTCGTATCTTCTCTTGTAGAGGTTAAAGCATTAACATAATTAGAAATACCATTGCATAAATACAATGTACCAACCTTTTCTCCTTTTGCTATTACCAGGGATCCTTTAGTGACCTTCCAGTTTTTATCTGTAAAAGTAGTCACACAACCTTCACCACCCAACTACCCTGTTGAAATAAGATTTTTCTTCAAATTTGGAACATGCCTTACCTCATTTAATAGCCATTGAATCCCATTCTGTTGTTTTATGAAAACTGCACCCATTCCAATGATTTTACAGGGTTTATCATCACCTAATCGAACCTGTCCAAAATCTCCTTGAACATAATCATGAAAATTTTTCCTATCAGGTGTGGCATGGAATGAGGCCCCTGAATCTACTACCGAGGCATCAATAATATTTTCTAAAGAAAGAATCAAAGCATCTTGCAACAAATCACTTATTACATTCTCTTCATGATTATTTTCTTGTTGTGTGTCTCCATCTTTTCCCTTCTGAGACTTGTAGTCTTTCTTTAGGTGTCCTTTCTTCCCACATTTCCAGCACAGTATCCTTGATCTAGACTTGGATCTACCTTTCCTTGACTTACTGCAATATCTTGGGATCTTTCCTCTTTCCATTTTTCTTCCCCTAGTCTTTGCAGTTAAAGCATTACCTGATGTCTCACCAAAGCTTTTTCATCGCATTTCCTCGCTAAGGATTGCACCGATAACATCATCAAACTTTAAAGTACTAGATCCAGAGATATAGTTTACTAATGTCCATAACTAAACCATTCCAACTTTCTGGAAATGAGCACAAAAATAACAGAGCCCTAGCTTCATCATCAAAAGTTACCCCTACAGAACTTAACTGACTGGTAACTATATTAAATTCATGTAAATGATCAGCAACAGATCCACCTTCTGACATTTTCAAATTAAATAAATTCTTCATAATAAATACCTTATTTGAGGCCGAGGGTTTTTCATATAGTTTGGCCAATGTCGACATTAAACCCTCTAATGTCATTTCCTTTGAAATATTAAACATTAACGATGACACTAGGCACAGTCGTATTGTTCCAAGTGCCTTTCTATCGAGAATATCCCATTCTGTGTCTGTCATACTCATCAGCTTCTTTGCCTTTCTGCTCAATCATTGGTACAGATCTCTTTGATATAGATAATATTCCATATGCATCTTTGTTGAGTCATGGAAAAGGTATGCATATGTTATTTATTTCATCATCCTTTTCCTTTAGTTATATCCCTTTTATATCCTAAAATGTTAATATATCAAAGGATTATGGTAAGAATGAGGAAATTATCTGTAATTACAATTTAGCTGATCATTATCCTTCTTTATACAGGAAAAATACAAAAAGGACAATTTTTATTCCCTAACGAAGGGACAGTGAAAAAGTAGCAAGCCAAGGAGGGAGCGCGGTAGTTATAAATAAGGACAAAACAAATCATACGGATCAGCGTAAGGAGGAAAAATGACTGAAGTTGGAAAATTGTGCAAATCCCTCAAGATCTCTTGATCCTGAGGGATCGCTTTTACTATATATCTTTTTACCTATTTCCCATTATAAAAGGCAATGATTGTAAGTAGAACAAAGAGGGGGGAATTACTATTGAGAAATTGTAAATTTTATCACTGACTCTCGCTGTTGAGCAGAACACGAACTTACTGTAATGCTTATGCAATGATTAATATATAAAATAGTTGTTGTTCCTTCGCATCTCCTGAAGTAATCCAACAATGTTCACTGGTAGCTAAGGGCCCGGCCTTGCTGGATTCATTTATTGTTCCTGTATCATGCATTTATGATTCTTGCAGTGTGATGGTTTGATTGAATTTCTACTTTCTGCAATTGTATCGCTTTACTATTTCCTATTTTCCAATCTCAATGGAATTGCTTTGTTTATATATTTTGCAATAATATCATTGATTCAGTTTATTGTTATTTCAGATCTAGTTATTTAGTTAAGAATTATGTTTTGATATCATCAAATGTAAAGAGTATTGACTATTGTTGTCGAAGCTCTCAGATTGAGATCATCTGTTGCTTAGATTAAGAATTGTGTTTGATTGAGAATAAATCAATTAAAAGAGGATTGAGCTATTACTATTGTATTCTTGATTGATGATTGTTGTTAATTTGATGAATGTCAGATTTAGTTTCATTAGAGGATTGAGTTTTCTTTTAATTGCAATTAGAATTTACTTGTTGCATCCATTTACTCTTGTATTTGAAAGGACTATCTTGCAATTTAGAAGCATTGAGTTAAGTAACCGCCACATACTGTGTACACTCTTGAAATAGAAAAACTTCCAAGGATTGATAATTAATGTGAAGATAATTAGGAGTTAAAAAGGTACCTTTTATCACTCAACATTTTGGCGTTGTTGCTGGGGAGAGTGTAGCCATTTCTGAGGAGTAGAGTACATCTGATGATTGTTTTTGAAGAAGAATTGGGTTTTGAAAATGGAAGGTAAGAACCTACGTAACGAGCAAGTAAAGTGCTTGCTCCTCTGTCCGCTTTTCAACAAAATTACAAAAATCTAAAATAGGTATTTGTTGCTTATCTGTTGGAAGAGAACTGGGTATTAAAAATGAAAGGTAAGAACCTAAGTACGGAGCACGTAAAATGCCTACTCCCCCGCTCGCTTTCCAGCAAAACTGTTAAAGGCTTAGGGGAGAGATAAACATTTGAATTGTGTGTATGACTTAGAAGAAAAAACCTGAAAATAATCCAATTCCTCTAACCAAACCTGACCAATCTAAGGGACCAGTGACCTTTGGACGATCAACTTTCATAGACGACATCATAAAGAAAGTCGAATCTCAGCCATCAGTAGGTCCTAGAAAAGTTGTTTCCAGACAACCTACTGGCTCCGTTCAGGCCACAGGCTCACCATCTATAGCCTTCACTGAGGTCCACAGCAAAACAAAAGAGACTAAGTAGAATTTTCAAGAAATTGAAAATTCTCACCCAATTTCTTTACAAGAAGGGAATTCTAGTAATCTTCGTGAAGGAGGAGGAGAAACGTGGGAAACAGAGGAGCCAAGATCCCCTCAGGTAATAACTCAACCAAAAACACTCAACATCATAGATAGAGGGAGTTCTGTTAATTTCATTCAAGAAGAAGTAGGGGAAACAGAAGAGCCAAGATCCCCCCAGGTAGCACTTCAGCAAGTTACACTCATTATCCCATATCAGGGGAGTACTGTTAAGCTCATTCCCACCCCTTCTAGTCATCCTAGGAATAACTCTCTAGAGATCCTAGAAGGGTATTGGCACATATTTGATCAAATGGCCAACAACCTACAAACACCTCACACCTCCAGCTTGCAGTATCCCATCGTTGACACAACGTCCAACGGACCTATGAAAGCCATCCCTCTCCAAATATTCTTACCTCTCATGGGCTAACATCAGAGGATCCATACGCATTCTTGTTTGAGTTTGATGTATTGTGTTGGGGGTATGATTATACCACCAACCCCCAAAAACTAAAGTTGTTTCCCTCTACATTGAAAGGAGCAGCCTTCCGATGGTTCACGGGATTAGGTGGAGGCACAATAAACGATTGGGAACAAATGAAAACCACTTTCTTAAAAAAGTATCAAGACTATTGCAGATTGAGGGAATTGAAAGATGAAATATTCTAGATGGTAGAAATACCAAGTGAAACATTAGAAGAATATGTGGAACGATTTCAATATAACCTCCAGCGGTCTCCCTATGCAACTCTACCTTTACCTGATAATGTGCTGAAAACTACACTAATCAAAGGGATGAAAGAACAATGGATAGAAACATTAAATATTATGGGTAAAGGTGATATATATCAAGAGGAATATGTTAACATTATTAAATTGTGTATCAGGTCCTCAAGAGGCAGTACGAGATTGAAACCAGCAGAATGCAACATGACCACTAGGGACAACAAAATTTCTGGTGGAAGTATAACTCATGCAGAAATTGGCAATCTGCTAGAGGATTTCAAAACAGATATCTTGGGAACTCTGACAACACAATTGGAAATTATGCAAGCCAAAAAAAAGTAGGAAGAAGTAGAACAAAACTTGGTGATATTTTGTCCTAGATGTAGAAAGAAGCTTAGTCACAAAGAGTGTCCGCTGGATATGGTGCAAACTTGCGCTATATGTACAAAAGATCACGCTAAAAAAAGCTTCCCATCACTTCCAGGGCTAAAAGCAGTCTATAAGGAGGTAGAAGAAGATACAGAACCAGTCTACCTGCTAAATTAGCATCGCCAATGGAAACCACGACAAATAGGTACGCCGACTGATCCATCCCCTTTCTTTCAAATGCTGCAATATAATTCACAACAATACCCGGGAACCATGTGGTAAAACCAACCATCTTTTTCCAACTGGTCACAACAGCCATTCCCTATGCCACCTTGGCCCAACCAATCAAATCAAAATAACAATTGGCCAAATTCCTCTCACTTCCCACCGTTTTGGCAAAATAATGCATATCAATCTCAATGGCGACCCTCAACTTCACAGAATCGGAACTGGCAGTCAAGGTGGCAGAGACCTACAAATCAGCCAATAGGAACAATCGCCCTACTTCAACCCACACTACCAGCACCCTACACATTACAACAGAACCCTCAGACCAACTTACGACCATAGATCCCAGCCAACCCAACCCAAACCCCAACAACTTACCGGTTCAATCTGTGCAAATTATTGAAGGAACAGAGCTACAAACCAAGTTAAGGGAGTGCAATGACCTTCAATTAAGATCTAGGCGGATAATAGAATCAGACGGGGATAAAAATTTTCAAATTGAAGATCCATCACCTGTAGAACAAGCACCACTAGAAGAGACCATGGTTAGAGAGAAAAATGATGATCAAGCAACCACCTCTTCTCCACCATTCCCATAAAGGTTAATCATACCTCGCCTTATAGAACATCCCAATTTCGATCTTATGGGAGAATTGAAAAATTTTTGTATAAAAATACCACTCCTCCAGGCTATTCAAGACATCCCAATTTATGCAAAAACTATTAAGGAATTATGTATGAAAAATCCAAAGAGGAAAATAAAAACAAGTCCAACTGTGCATGTAGTCCGTACCTTATCTAATTTACTATCAGGAAGAGAAACACCTGTAAAATATGAGGACCCAGGAAATCCTGTGGTCACAGTGCAAATAAAATGATGCTCCTTCCCCACTGCCTTAGTCGATTTAGGAGTAGCAATCAATATTCTTACAACCACAACTTGTCAAAATCTTGGCATTACTTCCTTGGACCCAACCACAACCTTGTTGGAATTGGCTAACCGATCAGTAGTCAAACCAGAAGGCACATTACAGGATGTAATGGTGTCTATAGACTCTTGGGAATACCCTACAGACTTTCTGATCATTAATCCTAAAAACCGACTCGATGGACATCCCTTAATTCTAGGTAGACCTTGGCTAGCAACTTTGAATGCTTACATAAGCTTTCGAATAGGTAGCATGCCTATAGAAAGAGGAAGCAATGTAAAGGATTTAGCCTTATATCCTCCAACTCAGCCAAGTTTAGCAATAATCAAAATCAGAAAACAACATGTATCATATCTAACTAAAAACATTAGATCACCGCTAACCATAGAAGATGCTCTCAAATTTAAGGATCAAACAGAATATGACATCATTAACACCTACATTAACCAACCAAATGTCGGATCCCATCTAAAATGTCACATGATCGAAGAAGCATTCGATAGCGAAATAGAAGAAGATCCCCTAAAATATATTAACGATCAATCAATACTAACCACCTTTGTTTATAATAACAAAACCATAGAAATTGAGCTAGGAAAAACTTTGAATATTAACAAAAACCTGACTGTTGACCAAGAGCAATAGCTTGTTCAACTCTTGAGAAAATATAAAGAGGCCTTTGCATGGGATTACCTGGACATGAAAGGGATTGATCTTTGATTATGCATGCATCACATTTATACAAAGAAGGATACCAGGCCCATTCGACAACCTCAACGAAGGCTAAATATTCATCTTAAAGATATTGTTAAAGCTAAACTACAAAAATTGCTAGATGTAAACTTTCTCTACCCAATATCTGACAGCAAATGGGTCTCTCCATTAGTAGTAGTGCTGAAAAAGAATGGAAAGTGGCGTATATGTGTTGACTATAGAGATCTTAATAAAGCAACCCAAAAAGACCATTTTACCCTTCCGTTCATTGACCAGGTCTTGGACACATTGGCAGGAAAAAAATTATTTTCTTGCCTAGATGGCTTCAGCGGATACAATCAAATTCGGATTGCCCCTGAAGATCAGGATAAGACTACCTTTACCTGCCCTTGGGGAACATTCACTTATAGGGTCCTATCTTTTGGGCTATGCAATGCACCTGCCACATTTTAGAGGGCTATACTTAGCATTTTTTCAGATCTGATAAATGAAGTGCTTGAGGTGTACATGGATGACTTTACACCTTACGGAGATGACTTCGAGCCAACATTACAAACATTAGAGAAAGTTCTGCAAAGATGCATTGCCACCATACTCTATTTGAGTAATGAAAAATGCCACATGATGATGACCGAGGGCCTCATCTTGGGTCACTATATCTCAGCTGTTGGAATCTAGGTAGATCTAGCAAAAATTCAGATAATTCTTTTAATACCTACCCTTCCACACAAACAGAGGTATGTAGTTATTTTGGATTTTCTGGTTATTATAGAAGGTTTATAAAGAATTTTTCTTAGATTGTTGCACCGTTATATGCACTAACACGAAATATTGATTTGATTTGGATAGATAAATGTGACAACGCTTTTAAAGATTTGAAAAGGCTTGTATCAATAGCCCCAGTATTAAGGGGCCCAAACTGGGATTTGCCATTCCAGATTTCATCCGATGCATCAGACACAACCATAGGAGCAGTTCTCGGCCAAGAAGAAGATAAAAAGCCATATGCAATATACTATATTAGCAAAAATCTATCTCCTACTGAATTAAATTATATTGTTACTGAAAAAGAATTTTTGGTTGTAATCTATGCTATCAATAAATTCAGACATTATATAATAGGATACCATGTGATTTTATAAACTGATCACTCTGCTATTAAATATATAGCCAATAAACCAGTTACAAATGGAAGAGTGACAAGATGGTTGATTCTTTTGCAGGAATTTGATATAACAATTAAAGATCGACCAGGAAAAGAAAATCTAGTAGCAAACTTCCTTTCACGAATACCAAAGACAGATGACTCGGCAACAATAGAAGACCAGTTTCCAAATGAACATTTATTTTCTATAACAGTGAAAACACCGTGATACACAGATGTCACAAATTATTTGGCAGTGGGAAAATTACCCAAGCACCTAACGCCTAATGAAAGAAAACAAATAGTAGAGCGAAGCATGCAATTCTCTTGGATCGGGGGTTATTTATTTCATACACGAGCTGATATGCACATTAGAAGATGCGTTAGGGAAGATGAAGTTTTTGACATTTTGAAAGTGTGCCATGATGGGCCATGCGGTGGACATTTTGCAAATCGTAGAACTGGTCACAAAGTTTTATAGATGGGCTATTATTGGCCCACCATTTTTAAAGATGCCAAGAATTTTGTCTAGGCATGTGACAATTTCCAAAGAATGGGATGCCCCAGGCAGTCTGATGAGATGCCCCTGCATCTGCAGATAGTCATTGAACCTTTTGAGCGATGGGTGTTAGACTTCATTGGTCCAATAAACCCATCCTCTAAGCAAAAGACATATATATTAGTTGCAACAGATTATGTGACTAAATGGGTGGAGGCAAAGGCACTACCAAGGGCAACAGAGGATTCGGTAATCCACTTTCTTTTCCAACTATCCGTGCGATATGGCTTGCCTAGAGAGGTAATTATAGATGGAGGGCCACAATTCATAGGCCATAAGACCACTGCAACATTAAAGAATTACCATATCATGTATAGAATCACGACTCCATACCACCCACAAGCAAATGGCCAGGTAGAAAGCACCAATAAAGTGATCGAGGCAATACTCACAAAGACAGTTGCATCACATAAACATGACTAGGCTACCCGATTTCCAGAAGCCCTATGGGCATACCGTATGACATGGAGAAATACCACGGGATATTCCCCATACCAATTAGTGTTTGGCAAAGAACATATCTTCCCAATTGAATTTGAAATCCAGACATTGAGGATAGCTCAGGAGGTATGCTTGGACTTAAACATGGCACAAATTCATAGGCTACATCAAATCAATGAATTGGATGAAATCTGGCTATCAACTCTTAAGCAAACTGCACTGATCCGACACCGAAGAGAGAAATGGCATGATGCCCTTATTAAAAATAAGATCTTCCACAAAGGATATTGGGCACTCCTGTATGATTCTAGGTTCCAAGATTTCCCCAAAACACTCCAGACCAGATGGTTAGGACCTTATGAGATACAAGAAGTGCATGATAATGGCACCATCACATTAGCCACTATTGATGGGTCTGGCTATTCTTTTAAAGTGAGTGGACATCGAGTACGAGTTTATCACAAACCGCTTACTAGGGAGTCTTTTTTCCAACAGTTATGGGAAGATTCCAACCTACAAATTCTCACTGAGGAGGGCAACCCATCCTCAGCATTGGCCCAGTGAATAATTCATTTGTTTTGAATTTTGTACATAAATTTTTCTTTCTATTTTGATTGAATTTGCTTGTATATACTGTAAATAAACTCTTTTTTCTTTTGATGTTCCCTCTGAGGAATAGTTTTTGTTCCCTCCAAAGAACAGTAGTCGTTCCCTCTAAGGAAAAACAATTTTTTGTACATATTTTCGTGTTTTCCCCTCTAAGGAACAGCTGTTGTTCCCTCTAAGGAACAACAGCCCCCTGTATATTTGATTTTCGTGTTGTTCCCTTTAAGGAACAGCTGTTGTTCCCTCTAAGGAACAATTGTCATTCCCTTTAAGGAACAACAGTTCTGTGCATACTTATTTTTGTTGTTCCATTTAAGGAACAACTATTGTTCCCTCTAAGGAACAATTTCCGTTCCATCTAAGGAATAGCAGTTCCCTATATATTTGATTTTCGTGTTGTTCCATTTAAGGAATAGTTGTTGTTCCCTCTAAGGAACAACAGTCGTTCCCTCTAAGGAACATCAGTGTCATATGCGTTTGCTTTTTGCTATTCCCTTTAAGGAACAATAGCCATTCCCTCTAAGGAATAGTAGTTTCATGTGTATTTTCTTTTTGTTGTTCCCTTTAAGGAACAATTGTTGTTCCCGTGAAGGAACAACAATCGTTCCCTCTAAGGAACATTAGTTTCGTGTGTATCTGCTTTTTGTTGTTCCCTCTAAGGAATAGCAGTTTCATTTGGGTTTGTTTTAATGATGTTCCTTCTAAAGGAACAACAGTTTCATTTGCATCTGTTTTTTCACTGTTCCATCTAAGGAACAACTGTTGTTCCCTTTAAGGAATAGCAATTTCGCTTCCAATTATTTTTCTTTCTTTTTGTTGTTCCTTATAAGGAATGACTATTGTTCCCTCTAAGGAACAATTGTTGTTCACTCTAAGGAACAACAGTTCGATGTGCAGTTTTGTTACTTTTTTCTATTCCTCCAAAGGAACAACTGTTGTTCCCTTTAAGGAACAACACCTTTTTTTTGTGTGTTTTTCTTGTTGTTCCCTACAAGGAACAACACTCTTTGTGAGAGGTTTTATTTAGAAAATAAACACCTTGTGAATATTATTTCACTCTCTATGATCCTCTATAGGCCAAGAATACAAAGATATATATAAGGATACAACATTTGAAGGTTACTGGAACAAACAAATCGAATATTATCATCTTTAATGAGATTGCTTTGTATTGATTAAAAAAGGGAAGGACGCAACCATCTATATCACTTTCTTGTCCTTATCTTCACTATAAATCAAATTGATTGATTATTTGTACCATGGTGGTTCTTCCCTAACCCCTATAATTCTCTCTGCTCATTATCATTGAATAAGATTAAAGGCATATTTTTTTTCTATTGGTATGTTCAGACTTCTTCCACCATCCCTACTCTTAAGGAGTGCTGAGCCACCCTCTATATATAAATAGGAAGCGCTAAATTTTTTTTTATAATAATAATAATAATATACATATGTTTACTAACAATTTTATGATTTTTCAGATGGAGGATAGGGGGTTTCATCATGAGCCAGCCTACCATGATCATAAGGAAGCAGTGAAGTGGCATCCCCACTATGGCCACCACACCAGGGATATGATCCAATGGATGCATCAGAAAAATAAAGTCTTTGGAACAGGAGGTCTCATCACAAGCCGACTTGCCCACTTTTCGCTCCTCCCCAGTGAATGCCATTGTGATTCATCTGGTCACCAAGCCAACACAATGGCCTCCATTCTGACATCGTAAGGCACTTTCCTAATTATACATAAAGGATCATGGTTACAAAGGGTGAAAAAGCAACTTTGTCAAGGTTATAAACACCTGTGGGCAACAAAAGCTCTGCTGATGGTATTGGAGTCATATTTTCAACACCAATAGTGATTATAACTCCCTTATTCTTTATCTTTACTACAGAGAGATTATGTTCCTAATTCATTTTTGAACCTTTATGAATGAGATATCTTTTAAGAAGTCAATCATAGTGATTTAAGTGGAATAATGACCAAAAAGTATCTTTTCCACGTCAGATGTCCTTTCTCCCTTTTCGAATCACTCCACGGCATCTCCACATTTATTCATAATTCTCGTTCTATGCATCGATTTCAATACCCCGATATTTTTTGTGATCCTATCATAAATTTGTATACCTTGCCATTTTTACCACTTCTGTACATCACCGCTAGTACGTCATTCCTTCATTTAACCAGTCAATGGCGACCTATCATTTTAAGGGGGGCGAGGGTGACTCCCAAAGCACTCATGCATGCGTGTCAGTCCCTTATTTGGTTATACTAGACTATATGACATTCCAGAATAGCAAGTCTTTAATGGTATCTATGCTGAAAAAGTATCATCCAATATTAACAACTTGTTGTTCCATTGCTGGCTCTATGTATTGTTGTGTTACCTGTGTTAAGCTAACAGTGTGCAAAATTCAGGCAAAATGGGAGGAAAAATAGTGCCCAGGGAGCTGCTGATACTAGTTGTTTCCGATGCCGCCAGAGAAATTCTAGTTCGAGCCAGATGGGTTGCATACTTCACACAACTGTAGCAACCCAATGAAGACATTATTATCGAATTCTTACAGAATTTACAAATGAACATTCTACGATAAGAGGAAGGAAAATTATAGTGACAAGCACAGTAATAGCTGAAGTGTCCAGATTACCAACAGTCAGACACATATGGACTCATAAAAAATTGAGGTTGTAGGACACTATTGCAGTCATTTAGGAAGAGGGACAGGACCTAATTGTCAAAGGCAAAGGAGTTCAACCTTCATCCCTTGGAGAACCATGGAAAGAACTGGCTAGAGTCACTCAGAGCTATATCACATGTGATGGAAGAAAGGATGTGGTAAGGCCACATCACCTTAAATTATTAGTAGTTCTGAAATAGAAATGTTATGTAAACTTGCCTACGTATTTGAATTTCTTATTGCATGACACATCTCGAAGCATTAAAAAATCCCGACATATAGAGACTGTCATGAGTCATCATTGCTTAATTAGGCTACTAGTAAGCTACAACCTTGACCAGCAACAAACAAGTTGGGAAGAATTAGTATTTACCATAGAAGGGGGGTTAGCTTTACCTGCTCCAAAAAGGAAGAGGACTACCAGCACAACAAACATTCCACAAAAACATAGACACTCTGCCATATTAAAGAAAAGCTTGGGAACAGCTGAAAACCCCAGGGTAACAGTAGTCAGCCCATAGAACTATCTAGTCTAGAAAATGAGCAACATTTACAGCTGGAAGGATGGGATGACCAGGAGTCAGAATTTGAGGAGGAAACAGAGCACTCTAGTGAAGAGGAGAGGAATGAAATAGAACTCCCCTTAACACGCAACACAAGTCCCTGGCGAGACTTATTTGATATTGAATTGGCCCAAATTTTGGCCAATATGAATGAATTTATACAACCTGAAAGCCCGTTCAACTTTAATGTTGAAGCAACACAATCGGAAGAAAACTTTGCCCACAATAGGAGCATATCAAAAAATGTAATCGGTGGAGAAGAAATAGGGGCAGAAGTCACTTAGGAAGAGGTGGACCAAACTAGTAATACATCTCCAGGAGAACCCAGCCGAGTCGGTTTAAATACGCAGGATGTGGGACAAACAGGAGAAATAGGAACAAGTCAGGGTAAGGACATAGCTCTTGTAGAACAAAACCCAGATGAGCAACTGAGGTCGCTAAGAGTAGAAACGATTAGTGGAACAGTTGTTCCTTCCGAAAAGAAGAAAACACAAAATTAAAAGGCTTAGAAAGGAACAACAGAAGCTGCAGAAATTAGTAAAAAGACTCAGGCAAAAGACAAGGACATTAACAAGGGGGGAAGTTTTAGGCAAAACCCAAGAAATAATGAATGCAGCCATTCAAACCAAATTTCATGATATAAAGGTTAATGGGACTCAAACTGAGCCCATATTCACTCAAATTGTTAAGGAACAACATGCAACTATTGCAGAAGCAGTTGCCCAAACAGAGAGTGTACATTTTCATAACCTAGCTGTTTAAACAGAGGTGGTACCCTCCGACAACACGACCACCCAAACAGAAGGATTGACAGTCCATAATAAAAGTACACAGACTATAAGCATTCAGTCCCATAATAAGAACACGTAGGCAATAAAAATCCACTCTGATAGCAAGAATACGCAAACAGATTCAAGCCAAAGATATTATGACAAGCAGCGACCCTAATATAGTAAATCTTCAAGAAAATCTGGCACAGGTTCGGCTTACCATAGAACAACTTCAGGAGGAAAACTATCCCCCAACAGAGATACCAAGAATTACAGAGGCAACTATGGGATATGAATTCATCAGAAAGTGAGGCATTTGATAAATACAGAAAGGAAGAAGAAAGGACTGAGAAAATAAAGCTTAGATTGGAAAATGCCAGGAGTCAAATGGATATTATTTTCTCCTTATACACTAATATATTGGCATGAAGATCTCCTGCCAATAACTATGCCCTATTTTTGATGGAAAGATACTTACAATTGAAGATAAAAGCTGTCAAATATGGAAAACCCATAGAATTGAAAACAGTTGAGGATTTCATAAACTGTTGCAGACATCATGGGGTCAAAGTACAGAGGTTGATGTGTGAATTTTATTTACACAATTTTGTATTAGAAGAAGAACTTGAAAAGAACCCCAGTCCTTTTATATGATATGTGCAGTTACACACTTTCATTTCATTCACTGTTAATCAATTGAAGTGGCTCAAGGCCCATAACACTTTCTAGAGGCAGGAAAATGGAATGGACCTGTGGGTCAAAGGTGAGCCAAAGCAACCATTACAAATGTTGGCCAGTCACAAAAGTCTGATGAAGAGGGAAGGAGTAATCAAAATCTTGCGGCCCATTCACAAAGAGATTGTCCATAAGGGAGTAGAATACTTCCTCTCTATTCAAGAAAGCTCCTTGGATGCAGCCAAGTTTAGGTGGACAGTTTCTAATAGTAATGTCCAAAACAAGGAGCCATTCAATTATAAAAACTTCAATCTTGTTGAAGAACGCTTTGTTACTTACAACAACCTCATCTTAAGGGAAGGTCCTTATTGGCTGGGTTGTTGGTTGTGTAGCCCTATTGCTTGGTACCTTGCTGAAGGTTATAAAGCTATATATGAATTAGCTGAAGGGTAGACAGGGCCCATCCTTGAGCTCTTGGCCAAAAATCATGGTTTTAGACTGCTTTACGACATTCCTTCTCCAGCTTATTCCTTGACTACTCTGCACACGAACTACATGGTTTTCATGAGGACATCAAAAAGGCTAAGCAGAGGAGTATGTTGAGTCATGGAAAAGGTATGCATATGTTATTTATTTCATCATCCTTTTCCTTTAGTTATATCCCTTTTATATCCTAAAATGTTAATATATCAAAGGATTATGGTAAGAATGAGGAAATTATCTGTAATTACAATTTAGCTGATCGTTATCCTTCTTTATGCAGGAAAAATACGAAAAGGACCATTGTTGTTCCCTAACCAAGGAACAACAAAAAAGCAGCAAGCCAAGGAGAGAGCGCGGTAGTTATAGATAAGGACAAAACAAATCACAAGGATCAGCACAAGGAGGAAAAATGACTGAAGTTGGAAAATTGTGCAAATCCCTCAGGATCTCTTGATCATGAGGGGTCACTTTTACTATTTATCTTTTTACCTCTTTCCCATTATAAAAGGCAACGATTGTAAGCAAAACAAAGAGGGGGGAATTACTATTGAGAAATTGTAACTTTTATCACTGACTCTCGCTGTTGAGAAGAGCATGAACTTACTGTAACGCTTATGCAATGATTAATATATAAAAAGGTTGTTGTTCCTTCGGATCTCCTAAAGTAATCTAGCGATGTTTACTGGCGGCTAAGGGCCCGGCCCTGGTGGATTCACTTGTTGTTCCTGTATCATGCATTTATGATTCTTACAGTGTGATGGTTTGATTAAATTTCTACTTTCTGCAATTGTATCGCTTTGCTATTTCCTATTTTCCAATCTCAACGGAATTGTTCTATTTATATATTTTTCAGTAATATCGTTGATTTAGTTTATTGTTATTTTAGATCTAATCATTTAGTTAAGCATTATGTTTTCAGATCATCTATTGTAAAGAGTATTGACTACTTTTGTCGAAGCTCTCAGATTGAGATCATCTACTGCTTATATTAAGAATTCTGTTTGATTGAGAATAAATCAGTTAAAAGAGGAATGAGTTATTACTATTGTATTTTCGACTAATGATTGTTGTTACTTTGATGAATGTCTAATTTAGTTTCATTAGAGAATTGAGTTTTTTTAATTGCAATTAGAATTTACTTGCTGCATCCATTTACTCTTGTATTTGAAAGGACTATACTGCAATTTAGAAGCATTACTCTCTGAGCTAAATAGCTGCCACATACTGTATACACTCTTGAAATAGAAAAACTTGCCCAGATTGATAATTAATGTGAAGATAATTAGGAGTTAAAAAGGCACTTTTTATCACTCAACAATCTTCCATAGCTGGTAGTTTTGGCTGTTAAATTATTCAACCCTAAACCTACCATCTTCTGCCATTACTCCCACTCGAACCAGGAACCCTTCTCTTCTGCAATTTTATCAACCAAATAGACCTTCAGTTCTGATACCAGTTGTTAGAAAATTATATATTACAGACCAATGGAACACATCAAATATTGCATAAATATAAACACATAAAACACATAAAACACATAAAACAAGAGAGACGTAGATATATGTGGTTCACCCAGTTTGGGCTATGTCCACAGAGAAACAACCAGTCCTTCTGCTGTAATTCTCTCTTTTCTCTCAATCTCCTCTCTCTTACTCAGAATCCATAATTACATAGACACAATACAATTCCCTCATATATACCGAGGGGTTGTCTTCTAGGGAAAAAAACCCTAAATTAAACATAACTTCTACCGTCAGATCTCTGCCTCCCCCTGGACCCCCTGTAGCAAATATTTTACGAGCCGTTTTGTTGCCCCATTACGAACTGGGGTCCAATGCAGTGATACCTCTGAATAAATAAGATAATCAGGCTCCACACCCAATAGATGACTATTCACAGGCAGTAATTAGTTCTTCTCATAGTGATTAGTTTCCACGCAATATACACTACATATAAGACCATCAAACATATGTCCATACACTACTTAGAGGATGTTATCACTCAGTAATTTCTCAAGGTTAAAGAAAGAAATCACTAAGGTAACCACAAATCACTTTTAAGCATAGGCCCTAACCAACCTATGGCTCAGAGAGGGCTCTCTCTATATGATTTAGCTTTGTTTGCTGGGATTTTAGGCTAGTTCTGAATGTTCAAGGGGGTTGTTGATTTGTATTGAAGATTGGGTGGTGGGGTTCTTTAAATAGATGGATAGAATGATGTCTCTAGACCATTGGGCTATGGAGTTAACAGAAGGGCAACAAAAGTGGAATTAACTCACTAAAGGGAATGTTCAAAGGGAAAGATAGCAAAATAAAGTGCAGGTATTTGAAGCAAAGGGGTGAAATGGTTTGAACCGAGGTGAGAGAGAAATTGAGAATTCTCATACCAGGATTTAAATGAGGAAAAGGAGGTAATCGGAAACAAAGGGAAATTAAGAATCGTTTTCTATAGATTATAGAGAGACTACCTAAATTAAGGAGCAATTAAAAATTCCTTAACTTAGATATGAGTTGAAAACATTTAAATGCTTAACAGTTAAAATAGAGTGCAATTAAGAAAATTCTGAGATATCATTTGATGTTATAGAATTCAAATTCAGATAAACATAATGGAAAAACTTTAAAGAAGATAACAAAAACATGAGAGAATACTTGTCTACACTTCGCTCAACACATGAATCCTTTGAAATATCTGGTCTTTATTCATTAACCCAGTTTACTGGTTTAGTCAATGCTCCAATGGATCTACAATCTTTATATCAAGAATTCTATACAAATGTATAAGAATCCACCCCAAAATACTTCAAATGAAGAAGTATTTATACAAATTCTAAACTGAAATATCTAGAAAAGATATCAAGATTGGTTTTACAAATATCTCAAATTGTTTTACATTAATAGAACTTAAATAAAGGAAACTAAAAACTAATGAATCTATTTGGCACTATATTTATGGATTGATGGTGAAAAAGAAGAAAAAATTGAATTTGATAGCAACTCTTAATTGATGATGAGGTTTCCAAGTCACTAACTGCCTCCTTCCTTTGTGCATTCTACCCCAGAAATTCTACAAATTTAGGGTCCAGTGATACCTTTGTATATCTCAATCTGAGATGTATATGTAAAAAGTGAAAGAGGTTATTGTGGGTAAGTATGTTATTGAGATAAACCCCTCTTAGTTTCCCAAAATTCATCTCCATATGTTCACAATATTCTCTGTAAAAGATGTCAAAAACAGGACTTTGCACAATCCGAAAAATACGCTCTGAAGATATGAATTTATCTCCTTGTTTGTAATACCTGTGTAAAAAGTGAGATAGGATTTTGTATATTGGTATTTTAGGAACACAAGCTTCCTCTGGTTTCTCAAAATGCATATTTTATTGGCTACAATAGTTTCTACAAAATTATGACTTAAACAGGAAATTTATGGAAAATGTACCATTTCTACTCTGTTTTTTCATCTTTTAACCTTAATTTTCTTTTAATTGCTTTTACCTTTACTTTGGATAAAATTCATTGTTTCTGGTGAAAGTGTCTTCATCTCTATTTAACCCTGTCAGGCCAGGCAGTAACTTCACAAAGAAAAAAATGATTCGTATATCATATTCCATTAGGTAGGTGTTTGTTATACACATGAGGGAGTGACTGTTGATTTCATCTCCTGATGAATGTTTATATTTCTAATTTATTTATTTACATAAATTCAACCAATCACAAGGATGAGGTGTTAACATTCCCCCCCCTTAATCTGAAGGGATGTTCGTGAGTCCAAGCATCATTCTGAATCGTTCAAGCTTTTCTCTTCCAAGCGCTTTGGTGAAGATGTCTGCAATTTGCTCATTTGTGGAACAATGACGGAGATGGATTGTTTTGGCCTCAACATGATGTCGAATTAGATGATATTTAGTATTGATGTGCTTCGTTCGATCATGGAATTTTTGGTTCTTGGCCAACTTTATTGCAAAGGTATTGTCAATCATCAGTGGAGTTGATTGTACTTGTTTTACCTGCAAATCTTCAAGAATTTTCCTGAGCCATACAATTTCTTTTGTTGATTCAGCTGCTGCCACGTATTCTGCTTCTGTTGTGGAATCTATTGGAACTGATTGTTTGCGTGATCTCAAGGAGACAACTCTTGATCCAAGACTCATAGCATATCCTGAAGTTGATACCCTAGTTTCTTTGTCTCCATCGAAGTCTGAATCAGAGTATCCAATCAAACTGAAGTCGTCCACCTGTGTATACTTGATTCCAAAGTCTTGATTTCCCTTCAAGTACCTTAGAACTCTTTTTGCAGTAGAACAATGCCCCTCACAAGGCTTTTGCATAAACCTGGAAAGGATTCCAACAACAAACGAAATGTCTGGTCTGGTAGTAGTTAGGTAGTTGACACTTCCTACAAGCTATCTATACTTTGTTGCATACTCAAATTCTTTTCCTTCAATAGATATGAGCTTTAAGTTTTGTTCCATTGGAGAAGTAAGAGGATTGCACTTTGTCATGCCAAACCTCTTCAACAGATCTCCAATGTATTTCTTTTGAGAAATAAATATGGACTTTGGATGTTGGGTTACTTCAATGCCAAGATAGTAATGAACATAGCCCAAATCAGTCATTTCAAAACTTTTCCCCAATTCCTTCTTTATGGATGCAATGTAGCTTTCATTTTCCCTGTCATCAAAGATCATCTAACATATACCACAAGATATACAACTGTTTTGCCAACTTTCTTGACAAATAAAGTTGCATCATCAATATCAAAATGTTTGAAATTGAGTTTAAGAAGATGCTCAGTTAGTTTTTCATACCAGGCTCGCGGTGCTTGTTTGAGGCCATACAAGGACTTCACAAGTTTTCATACTTTATGTTCATGTCCTTTCACAGAAAACCCTTCAGGCTAGGACATAAAAACATTATCTTTTAGATCTTCATTCAAGAAAGCGGTTTTTACATCCATTTGATGGACTTTCCAACCATTCTGAGCTGCTAGTGCAAAGAGTGTCCGGATGGTAACCCATTTTGCTGTGGGGGAAAAAGTCTCCTCATAATCAACCCCTTCCTTCTATGCAAAACCTTCTGCCGCAAGCCTAGCTTTGTGCTTGTCAAGTGAGTCAACAGCTTTATACTTGTTCTTGTAGACCCACTTGCAACCAATTGGTTTGGTTCCTAATGGAGGATCAACTAGCTTCCAAGTGTCGTTCTCTATGAGGGCATCATACTCCTTTTGCATCGCTTCTTTCCATTCATCATGAGAAGAAACTTCTTTGAAGGAAGTTGGTTCAAAATCTGTAGACAAGTTCAATTCATAATCATGAGAAACATCCATATCAACAGGTGAATTAGAGTCATCTACATCATCTCCATTTTGCTGATTTGAATTTCTGGTTCCTACCTTTCTAACTTCATCAGGATGAACACTTTCAAGTGTCTTTGTCAGCCACTTTGTGGGACCTTTCTCAGATGGTCCAGGCTGCTCCGTTGATTGAGTTGGGACTGAATCAAGATTGAGTCTCCCAATTCTATCAATTACATCACTTAAAGCATCATTGTTGTTGGAGTTTCATGCGGGGGAGAGTGTTCTTCAGAAGAAGATTCCACATGTT
>APFE031097655.1:0-10581 GCA_000404065.3 Pinus taeda
GCAAACGGGGAGTGAATGAGAGTGAGTGATGACCCTTTATAAGTGGAGAAAATTGATTTTCCCTTTGCAAAATGATAGTGGAGCCACAGTAACATTTTTACTTGGACATGACACTTTAGTTTTATGATTTTATGATGGTATTTCTTTCGAGAAAATGAAATAAACAACATGACTTTAAAACCTTGGTTACCAAGTTGATCTCTACTATTGCTCATAATATGATTTGTTATAATATGATATGTTATGCCATTAGGGAGGCGTGAGAGAGTAAATCGAGCTTCCCTTTTTCCATTTGGCATGTTAGGTTTTCGTTGAGCTTGCTCTTCAAATGCTTGACTCTAACTTGGGATATTTTGTTTATTGTGTAGTCATGCATAACCATATGCCTTGGAAAGTTATTGGCCATGTTTTCCTTCTTGAGGAGCTTCTCAAGGTGTCCATTGATCTTATCAAGCCAATATACCCTATCTTCATTGATTTCTCTAATGATTAGGTCATCTACCATAATCTGTTCTGTTGGTGGAGAAACCTCACTTTGTAGCTCAAGTGCTATCTTGGATGAGCTTGTTCTTGGTATCCCTAATGTACTTTGTTTTCCTTTACCTTTTAACACTTTCATTTTAGCCACTGCTTTTGCCCTTGCATCTTCCTTCCTTGAAAGAACTCCCCGTTTATCTTGGATCATTTGGTTCACTTTCAATTGCATATTATCTTGCTACAAGAATGTTATTAAAGTATTTACCTCTACCAATTTTCCTTCCAATCTCTTGATCTTAGCCTCCTTATCCCTTATGATCTCATCTTCAATTCTATCCTAATATAATTTCTCCATATCTGACATATTTGTACCTCGATGAGAGGACTCCTCATGCTTTGAGAAAATTGTTTGTTCACATGTTGTAGGCTTGGCCCTTTCAATAATCCTTTGAGAAAACACAAGCCTATCACCTCTCGCATATGTCTCAAATACTTCTACCCTGTCCTTCGTCTTGGTTGGTCTGCTTGAAGAAGCAACCTCTTACCGCACTCATGAGCTTGAAGGTGTTTTTTCACCACTAGACCTAGGAGAAGAATATGGAGGAAAAGATCAACTTGAAAAGTGATCCCAAGAGAGATTTTCTTGTGCTAACTCATGAAATGCTAGCACTTTCACTAAGCCATGATGAAACAAACTAATATGGTGATTCTCTCTGAGCTTTTGCACCATTTATCTCATTTTAATCACACTTTTGTACAAATAATGAGACAAATTGATTTGCTGAACATTAGTGAAATTCATAAAAAGCTTCATCTGTTACTTATACACCCTAGAATATCTACTCTCACATGTGAATTTCTTCATGATCATTTTCATCAGAGGGGTATATCTATCCAAAAAATGCTTGAATGGAAAAATATATGTTGAAGCTACCTTGTATGGTTCCTTTAGGTACTTCTTGTAATTTTGAAGGTCAAGGTATTCTCTCTTCAACCAAATCTCTCGAGCATTTGGAATCCCTGCAGCTGCAGAGATAATTTTGCATGAAACATTGAATTAAGCTCATGCTATGGTCACTTTGTTCTTTTAAGTTTGGTGGCAAAAGAACTAGTCCATTGGTCATGATACTCCAATTCTTCAATTCTTTGGAAAAATGTAATACAATGTGCATCTTCAAATGATCTTATAATGAAGGGAGATGAGTAGACCTCATGGGTTGATGTAGGTTCATGTACGGTCACATGTCCACCCCTATGCTTCCTTTGTTCATAGTTTTCAGATTCCATGTCAACATTTAGCTCTTAGGATAGAAACTAGGGTTTGACTATGAGAAAACACGCAATTGTCAATAAATGTGAAGGAGTTTTAGGGAAATGAGGGGGATAAGGATATGAAAAAATTCCAAGAAAATTTGGGGGGATAGTGAGGGAGGTTAGGAAGTTAAGAAAAGTGGAATTACAGGATTTGGGTGAGTGGAAGGTTTCCAAATAAGGAAAAGAGAGTCGTGTAGTTTAAAAGGTGTAGTTTATCCACGGTTTAGGTAGAATTGATGAATTTTGAGAGTTGATTTGATGGAGAATGTCTAGGAGGGTTAGTTTAGGATATATGATGGTGTAAAAATAGATGGATATAGGTTTTAGCAGCACTTTGACATGAAAGTAATGAAAACCTTGTTAACTATATTCCAAAAACCCGAGGAAGTAGACATGAGGCATAACAGGCACAACTTAGAGGAATGAGACAATATTTAAACCTTAAGATAGACCACCAACATGTATTAGAAGTAGAACAATGTTAAAATGATGGAGGAAACTATTCAGGGTGATCACAACCTTGGATAGATAATGGAGGAGCTTTGTGGTATATGCATAGTAGAAACATAGTTATTTGTGTAACACGGTTTGAGAACTCGAGTTATGGATGAAAAAACTCTCTTTGTATGACATAATCGCCTTGATTAGATGAGATGGAGTGTTGGAAAGTTAAATGGGCAAATTGGAAGTGAATAAGAGTGAGTGATGACCCTTTATAAGTGGAGAAAATTGATTTTCCCTTTGCAACATGATAGTGGACCAACCATAATAAGTATTTCGAAAATAGTGGGAGTTAATTTAGTGCATTTTGGATGGAGACTTGGCTAAGGAGGAGGAAAAACAGTAGGAGCATGTGGTGATAGTTCAAAGGATAGCAAAGACAGTTTCTGATGGAGGGTAGCAAAGGAGGGATCTCGGCTCCCTCCTACAAGGACGCGATATCCAGCAAAGGCAAAACAATGGAGTTAAACAACAAAGGTGTCGTTGGGGAAAAAAACAGAGATGATGATAAGGGGACAGAGGGGACTAAGATCAAGGTAAACAATAGCATAAGGGACAAGGAGGAAGAAGACAAAACTCTTGGTTCACAAAACCAAGGTAAAAGGGACCATGCAAGCCTAAATTTGAAATCACTCCAAGATTAATATTAAATGATCCTGCTCTGCAAGCACACAGAGAACACATGGCGAACTATGCCATTGTTTGTAAATTCATGGGACTATGGCCCACTGAAAAAGCTTTACAAATGTGGATCAAGTATCATTGGAAGCCCAAAGGAAGCATTGAACTACATCTTGGGTCAAAGGGATTCTTCACACTGGTGTTCTCAAACGTTGAAGACAAAGACAAAATATTCGAAGGAGGACCTTACTTTTATGCAACAGCTTGTCCCTATATGAGGCCTTGGATGATGAACTTCATCCGAGAGCAGGAGACCTTCACCTCAGTTCCAGTATGGGTAAGGCTATATTCTCTACCTCTTGATTATTGGTCAACTGAATCGCTAGCAGCTATTGGTAATAAAGTAGGACGTTTTGTCAAAGTTTTTGAAGCCAGAAGAAGAGGGAAATATACTTCCTTTGTAAGAATATGTGTGGAAATAGATCTATCAGAAGCTCTTCCGGATGAGGCTCATTTGGAAGTTTTTGATGACAAGTGGGTGCAGACCGTGGACTACGAGCATATCCCATTCAGATGCCATATATGCCATGAACATGGACATCTCTTTAGAGATTGCCCTCTCGGTAGTAGACAACAAATAATACCTCAATAATTTGAAGGATACATAAAGCTTTCAGAAAGTGGCAAGCAGAAGTAAAGGGGGAAAAAATGGAATGAAGCAACAACAAAACGAAAGGCAGAAATTCATTCAGAACAAGTTTCAAGTGTTGGATGAGAATGAAGAAAACACGAAATATGATCTATCTCATGAGAAAGATCCTAATGAAAAAGAAAAGGAAGAAGATAGAAAACACTCTTAAGATATGGTACATCAAAATGAGACTACTATGAGTGATGCAGAAATGGAAATGGGCTAGGAAATGACCTAAAGCGAAATAGATCTGGAAGATCATGAATTACAGGAAATTCTAGACAAGGAAAACCTGGATCTGGAAGGATTCTTGAGGCAAGGATCCAAGGGACGAATACAATCAATACCTCTGGAAGAATTCTCTCAGATACAATAGTTATTTTTATGGAAAACCTAGGAAAGAGGGTTGAATAAAGGTAAGAGTATTCACAAGTAGGAGCACAAAGGTGTGTAAACTATGAAATCAACCCCAAGATTAGCATCTAGAAATCCAGGAAAGAATAGGGGCAGGAAAAATCAAAATGAGCTCTTGATGCAATGTGGAAAGATAATGATAGATTCGGGTAAGATGAAATACCTAAACAGGTACTCTTTCACAAATCTTTAATTATGAATTTCATATCTTGGAATATGAGAGGTCTAGGGAGTAAAAGAAAACAAAGAATGTTAGGTCAGAGAATGAAACTAGCAACATTGGATATAATCTTTATTCAGGAAACAAAATGTTCCATTCAAAAGTTAAAGAAAATACATAGCAAATGGATGTACAGATTTGAGTTTCTTGAAGTGAAAGAAGAAAACACAGTGGGTGACATATTCACTCTATGGAACCCCCACAGAAATAGTATATTAGATGTGGATGCATCAAGAAATTATCTATCTGTAATTTTTAAACCAGTGAGAGTTGTGGACACTTTACTCGCCACAAATGTTTATGGGCCACAAAGAATAGATGAGAAACTAAGACTACTAAACTCCTTGGCAGAGCTCAGAAGCAGACATGAAGAAATACCTTGGGTCTTGGGAGGAGATTTTAATATGATTAAATCACTTTCAGAAAAAAAAGGAGGCATCAAATTGCTAAATAAAGAGTCTGAATTGTTCCAAACCTTTACAAATGATATGAATCTGGTTGACTCGGCAATGCATAATGGCCTTTATACTTGGAACAACAAAAGAGGAGGTGAGGCTGAGGTCACCTCCAAGTTAGATTTTTTATCTCAGAGGAGCTTATGCTATCAAATAGAGAAATAACAGCTAAGGTTCTCCCCTTGATCACAGAGGGTTTTGATAATGACAAAAGTCAGCAAGTTGATAAACACCATCAAGAATGGGAGAAATTTTGCCAATAAGAGGAAATATTTTGGAGGCAAAAGTCTCGAATTCAATGGCTCAAAGAAGGGGATCGTAATACTAAATTTTTTCATAAATCCATTATAGCTAATAGGGCTCACAACAGAATCTCTGTGATTTTTAATGACAAAGGGTAGCTCCAAACCTCTCACAAGAGTATCGAAGAAGTGTTGGCTCAACATTTCAGAAGTATCACTAAGGAAAATATTCGAGACAGGGAGAAGTGCATCAGAGAAATTGCAAAAAACATCCCTAAGTTGGTGACTAGCGCTGAGATCCAGTATTGCAGCAATAATGCTACAACTCCTGGCACTCCCTTCTTTACTTTTATCAACCCAATAGTTCGTAACAAACTTGGAAGCGATAGTATTGTATGCACAAGTAATAGCTCTTGCCGCAACTGTCACTTGGTTAGCTAGCACAAGTTCGCTAGGGGCTCAAGCCAAATTCTATGAGCTTTGAGAAGAATCTTGTTAACTGATGGACGGAAGCTAACTCGAAGGAAGCTAATCTTCTTGCAAAAAGAAATTGAAAACTGAAGGAAAGCACAAACCTAGCAAACCCTAATTCTACCAGCTAGTCCTACTGATGCAAAGAAGAGAATATAAGCTACTAAAAGAGATTCCATTACTTCTAGGAAGGTAAAATACACGTGTCTAGACTACCTCTATCTGAAGAAAACATATTTTTGTATTTTTGAATCGGTCGTCAAATTTCTCATGCATAGGCTTTCACTGTTCTTGACTGTGTAGAGGTGGATCGATGAGGAGAAATGCTTGGAAGAGGTCGGGAAGGTTGAGAGAGGGCCTAAGGTGTCCCTAACACCCTTTGAGAGAGTTTCACAGAGTTGTGGCTATCAAGAAACCTCATATGTGAGCTTCTACAGGAAGTCTGCACGGGTTCTACAGGATGAATGAGTGAGTAAAGATGAAGGAATGGGTATGGAGGTAGATAGGGGTTTGAAGTGGTCCACGGACTGGTGGATGGAGTTGGGGGAAGGTGTAGATGGTTGAATTTGCTCAAAGAAGGCTGAAACAATGGTTGCACGAAGAGGTAGGGTTATGTGGGGAAGATGACAAACATGGGGTGAGAAACCGAGTTAGGAGATGGAACAGAAGGTTCTGATGAAGTTTGGGTGGATGAAGAAGTGGTAGAGGTGCTCTGCACGGTGTATTTCCAACTGAACCAACAAAGACTTGCATGTAATCACAGTCCTAGTTATACCAACCTAATCTAATCTAGCTAATAGTAAAGTGAATGAACAGATGCTTTATTTGCAAGGGAACCATATATATTAACTATGCAACAAAACATTTCAAAGATCTGAACATGTAACCAACTTCTAAAAACGAAAACCGTACACTAGTGATTGCATGGCAAAGCAAAAATAGTGTTTTTGTTTGGGACAACAAGGTTACTTTGATCCCAGCCCTTGATCCTATGAGGGAGAGGCAAAACCAAAGGTGCTCGTTGGCCTTTCTCTGGAGCTTTTTTCCTTGTTGATATCCTAACGACCTAATCTAAACATCAAAAGCTTTTCTAACCATCAACAGTGACCTAGTTAATCATCACAATTTAATGTGCCTAATCAAAAATAATTTTGCAAATGCATAAAGGAGAAACAACGATGCATAAAGGAAAAATAAAAATACATTAAAGGAGGCCTTGGCTCTCAGGTTGGGCCCAACCCTAAGAGCTACGGCTCCTATAAATAACTCAGAGTTGATACAAAAGAGGATTGCTTTTCATTATCAAAAAATAGTGATCAACCGAAAGTTATGCCACAATGGCTACAAGCAAATGAGCTGAAAGTGACAGCACTATAGTGAAAAAAATGCAATGGTTTCAAAAGTAAACTATGAAGTCTGAGGCCTTCTTATTTATACATCACGAGGGGCCTAGCAGGCCTCCTAAATTCAAGGGACTCGGCTATCCCAACTGATAGTAGACAGTCCCTTTCCCAAAATCTGCTTGGCTGCCTTTAGGATCCATTTTGGTGGCCTGTGAGCTCGGAGTTAAGGGTGGATATCCCAAGGAAGGGCCATTTAATGTCAAATACAACCCCCTACGAATCCTCACCTCAAGCTTGGCTTTCACATAGCCCATGATTGCCTGGTTTTGCTCCAACATTTGTCCAAAAAACCTGAAATAACCACGTATTAGCCTCCTAGCTAGAGTGACCACCCTTATTTGTTCAAACGACATAAACATACTAAAAAAATGTATAATCTATGAAAAATGGAGGATTGGACAAGGATTGAACAAGGACAATTAGGAAAAATGAGCCCAATAAGTTACCCAATTCGGGGCTCATCATCACCCCCCTGCTAAATGGGTTGCTCATCCTCTGAGCAAGTAGTCCAGCTCCTTGTCCTTAATTGCTTTGATCGCCTCCCTCACATCCTAGGCTTCTGAAGTAATATCTTCTTCGCTATCATGGAATCTGACTTTCCTTTCCACCTCTTGCCACTGCTTATGGTCCTCTTCTTCTGTGCCTCCTTCTAGCAACCCCAAAAGCAAAGGTGGACTTAACTTGAGGCCTATCCAGCTGGCCTGAAGATTCTACATAGACTTTTTGTAGAGAGGCACTCATGCCAAGGCCTCCCTCATTCTACTTGGGGTGTGGTATTCCCTGATTTTGAGGCTGTGGGACAACGTGTTCCACTTACGGGTGCAAGCATGAACACAATTGTCCCCCAAAATAGTCGCTCCATGTCCTCAAAATGTGCTATGGCCTGAGCTTGATGATCCATGTACTCTAGCAGGGCCTGAGAGTTGTTTTCTAGGTGCTGGTGGGCGGATATCAATGCTGAGGGGTCCCCTGGCTCTGCTCTAATCAACAGTGGTTCCTGTAGTTCCCAGTACATGACATTTCTGACCTCTACTGCTCTCTTTTCTTCATGGTTTATCCATGAGGTCATGGCCATAAGCTGCATGTCCCCTACTACTATGTTGGGGTCCCACGAGGTCATGTTGGGAAGGGACAAATTATGAAGGTAGAACTCTGATAGCTTGGCCTTGCCTTCTGACGAACTGCTGTTACATAAAGCCATGAATTGTTGGGGGTTTTGGATTTGGGTGATACCCCTCTGTGCCGAAGTGTTGATCTAAAATTGCATCCATTTATCCTTGAGGTATAGGGTGTAGGATTTGGTCGGCTACCTACATTGCAGAGCTTCCATTGCCCAACTGGCCATGCAGGCCAGTTGGGCCTCCTTCTCTTGTATCTGCTGCTTTAGAGACTGTATTTCTAGGCCTGCTTGCAATTCAATTTCATGTAGTTGCCGGTTTAGTGTCTCAAGTTTAGCCTGCATTCCTTCCTTTCTTTGAGGCTCTTCTATGGTATCTTTGGCTATTGTGTCCTCCTCCTGTTGCTTCTATTCTCCCAAGAGGTGAGGCTTGTCTTCTTTCCTCTGTCCTTGTGACTGTAGTTACTGTCTAAGCAGCTCATTCTATTCTCGTAGCTTGGCCTGTTGGTAGCTCTCCACATGCCGTACCCTTGCCAATTCTCTTTGGGCTTCCTTGAGCTTTTCCTCCATAGTACCTATATCTGCCAGCCCCTTGGATTTAGCAATCTTCATCCAAGTGTGGGTCCTTACTCTTTCTCCCTCTAGTGCTAGGAAAAGTGGCACAATGAATTTTTGAGGAATGATTTTCCTGGCCTCTAAGAAGTTATAATAAGAGCCCAGGCTAGGCTGGGGGCTCAGTTCCATAGTGGTATCATCCTTCTCTTCCTCCAGTGATGACTTGGCTGCTTTTTCCTGCATATTTTCGGTCTCCTTCATCCTAGCCAATGTTTCCTGTAGAGCAGCCTTGGCATCTTGTAGAGAGTCCTCTGAGTTCAATTTTTCCATCCTTTCTTTCCATGTGGATGTCTTCAGGCTTCCCCGCTGATATGTGATGGATGTCTTTTGTTTGGATAGGGTGTATTCAACTGTAATTGGTCCTTTGGACTATTTCTCCTTTGGTCTACCATTTATAATCCTCGTGCTTCTTCTCACCTTAAAATACATGGAAGGCTCCCTCTTCCACTTTTCTTTCTACTTTGGAGATGTGTTAAGGGCAGCCACCACAGCTGCTGCCTCCCTAGCTAGAATCTCAAGAGATTATTCCTTCCCTTGCCTCCCTAGCTAGAATCCAAAGAGATTAGCTGACCGTTTTTTGGCTTCCTGTAGAAACAATTTTTGGATTTCTTGTAGAAATGGCCTTCTGGCTTCCTGTAGAACCAGTTGGCACTGTTTTTGCCTGCTTGGCTAGGGGTGCCTTCTCCTTTAGCTTGGTTGTGGCTGCCTTAGGTGTGCCTTCACTTGCTTGGACTTTTTCAGTCCTTTCTGCCCTACTCTACAATCTCTTCTCCCTAGGTGCTTGTGTCATTTTTCCACCCACCATTTTGGTCTCAGCAGCTTGGCCTTTCTCTTGTTTGTCTTTTTGTCCTTGCTTTGGTGGTCTGCCTGGGGTTTCCTGACCCTTGCCTTTCTTTTCTGCCTCCATGTGCTCCTTCTCCTTGCTAGTGGAGGAAGTGAGTTCCTCGGCCAAACTTCGGATATCATCATCCTTAGACATATTGCGAAAAATCTCCTAGGAGAGAGGGATAGTATAGGTATGGAGTGCATCTTCTACCAGGAGCTTGATAAGCCCATGATGGGCCAACTGGTCTTGTTTCCCTTCCCTTAGCTTTGTGGCACACTCAATCAAGGATTGCAGGAGGAAGTAGGGGATGCTCAGCTTTTTTTCTGTGGGTAAATCCATTTTGTGCCTGAGTTCAGTTAGAAAACAGAAGTGATAACCATATACAATATTGAACCGCCCTTCATAGGTAATATATTTCATAATTTGAAGGTTGACTTCACTCCAAAATGGCTGTAGGCTGGTTCTCCAGACCCCTTTCTTATCCTCTGAAAACTGTTCCTCTGGTAAGAAGAATTCCTTTTTAGCCTTTTCACCCAATTTCCTCTCCTCTTTATCCTAGGGTACCCCCATTGGTAGATCAGTGACTCTGCTAATGAGTTGTGAGGTGAACTTTAGGGTCAACCCTCTGAAGTTTACGGTGGCTAATGTATTTGATTTAGGCTTTAGGGACCTTATGAATTCTTCTGTTATTCCATCATCGTGGCCTTGAATTTTTTCACAGAAGGTCATCTAGTTTGCACAGGAAAATAGGTCTACCACCTCAGGAGTTTCTCGTAGTTTCTTGGAATCTGAGGGTTCCTTTCTAATAAACCCTCCTCGCATGGTGAAAAATGCTCTGTTTTGGCTTGTGCTTTGAGAAGAAAGGGAATTCTATCCGTGTTTCCTCCTCAGAACGTTGAAAATAGTATCCCTCATGCCACTTCGTATCAATTCCCCAGTTCTAAAACTCGACTGCCCGTGTACCGAAGGACAACTCTGCTTTCCCTAAACAAAGTGCAGAGCTAAATTTCCAGCATACACATAATCATGTAAAATTCACATTTTTTTTCTCCCACCAGTTAGCCTTGACAGTGTTTCAACTTCTCTACAAGAGGAATTTTCTTCAGGACCCATGGAGAAAATCTTGGACACAAACCAACGAAGAAAATTTCATGCAACCACAAGTAAACTGCTATTTTCGATTCACAGACACACTTTCTTTTAATTTTTCCTAC
>APFE031097658.1:0-13294 GCA_000404065.3 Pinus taeda
ACGCGTCAAACAGAGATCGTATGCCAAAGTTACGACCCCGGGAAATTGATGTACCAATTTACCCAAAACGGGGCCCACAATCTGGCGTTTCATCTTCTAAGGGTCGGTTTTGGAATGTGAAGGGTTTTTCCATTGTTTCTCAATAATAAATAGGCCTTCGAGCCTCATTGTAACACACGTTCGGAACAGTTCAGAGACATGTAGCCGCACATCTCTTCTCAGAGATAAGCTACCATCGTCCTAGCTGGTTTATTTCCAATTCTGGTTGTAAGCATATTTCGGTATTTTCCATTAATGAAATGAAGTGTTATTTCCGCTGCATCTCTTTATTTATGGTTATCGCATCTCTGTATTTATGGTTATCTCTGTAATCTATTGCGTTCCTATTTAAATCCGGATCAATAATCCCACAAGCTGAGCCAAGACTATGAGCTATGATACCACTGTAATATCCCTAAGGAATATTAACAATGATAAACGAAGCATGCATAACAAAACACACACACAAGTTTCACACAATATTAAACACCTAGAAAATTGCAAAATTTGCATTGAACTGAGCCATTTTACTAAGATAAATCTAGGGTACAATATGAGATCAGAAGGCATGCACATGGGCTTTCCCAAGGCAAGCTAACAAGGCCCATGTGACAAAATCAGCTACTCAATCACTAGGTAGTTGTCCCCCAACAAAAGCATTGCGTTGGCCCTAAAGAAACTACGCTGCTAGCTGCAAGAAATGGTTGTTAGGTCCTCCTCTGGTGCTCAAAAAATTATTGGATATTAACCCCGGTCTCTCCTCTAATAACCCACCAAAACCCAGAAAGGGTTTGGCCAAATGTTGACCCCAGAATGTCAACCCAATTTCTCCTAGCTGCTTTCATTGTTAGGAATTTCTACCCACCTATAAATGTCACTCTTGAAGGTCCCCAAAATGGCTGTAATACTCGACAAATCCCCTTATGGAATTCCTCCACAAGTCTAAGCCCAAAACTCCTCTTTCTTGAATGCCTGACATGTGGTACGAAGTATCACTGTGTAGACCCAACCAGGCCTTGCTGATGAATTATTTACGCAACCAAATCTCTCCCAAAATGGAACTCTGGAATCTTTCCAAATCCCCAACAAATGAGGGCACTTAATCATCCCGAAAACCCAACAAATTCCTTGTTCCATAAACAACTCCTCCAATGACTATGTATTTCCCTTCTCCTATGTCCCACCTGCTCACCAGCTCCACAAATTCGATTAGCGATCTCCCTAGTCAGATAAAAAATGATGCAAGACACCTCCTTGGGTTGTCACTCGAAGTCCATCGAAGGTAGGGTGAGATTCTTGTTTGAAAATCTCATGTGCTCAACAACACATGTAGACTTAGCTCCCAGCTCAAGCATGCTAGCCAAGGGTGAATGTTCAAATGATCAAAACATCCCCAAAAATAAGTGCCCTCTCCTATTTTTTCATTGAGCCTCCAATTTCCCAATGTGGGACCCATCCATCAATTTTCCCTCTCTCTTTCCCTCCAAGAGTGCATACTCCCCAAAGGGGAGAGTATTCCTTTTTTGGGTGGCCCCCACCACCCACTATCCATTCAATTTCCTCCCTTTCTCCTATATTAGCCCCTTACTTTAGCTCAAAACTTCAAGTGGGATCCCATAACCCACTTTTCCTAAGTAGTAATCCGAAATTTGACAAAATTGACAAAACTGATATTTTCCTTAACAATATTTCTAAGTGGGAATATCACACTTTCATTTGACCTTCCTTTCATACGATGAAAGCCTTCAATGACTGCGATTTCATGAGATCAACGGTCATGGGCTCGTCGATTACTCACAAGCCTTGATTTTGACCTACTTTCCTTTTACTCGACTAAACCAGGGCCAACTGCATCGAATAGGTCAAGCCGACTAACCCAACTTCGATCTTAATGGTGGACCCAAACTTGGTTGGTGGTTCGAATCTCGACTTGAACTTGTTCTAACTTAAAGGAATGGTCAACTAAGTTCAGGACGACTATACAAGCCTACCACCTCATCAAGATCTTATCCTCACTCAGGATCGTCTAGTTGGTCCCTTCCAACCCTTCTTCTTTGACATTGAGAACCGAATACCAACTATGCTAGCCCATGCCTGACTCAGGGGGAAGTTTGAAACAATTACTTTTCATGCCTTTGAGGGTTTGGCCAAATTACGCTATGATTAAGGAAGGTTGTGTAGGAGACCACCATGAATTAGGACAAAGTTCGATTAAAACCACTTGACCAAGCTTGCCTTCATTGATCATATGGAATTATTCCAACACGGAATATAACTTGACTCCACAAATGAAAAAAGGAACTTGGCGCCTCCTCTATGATATACTCATATAGCCACTTCGCTCTAAGAAATATTAAATCTTGACATCTACCTTAACAATCATAGCCCCACCGAGTCCTATGTGAATAACATGTCTTCACTTTCACAATCTTGGGTCTTTAGCTTCGATTGTTAATGAAGGTTTATTCTCATTTTCTAATTGGGCCAAAGTATGTCAATCTAGATATTTCCTGCAATTTTAGGTAGGTTGACACCAAGATCCTTGTATATCACAACCGAGCACTTAATTACATCTGGGCAAAAAAAACACTAGAAATTCTAACAATTTAGGTTCTACTAGAATACATCAAGTATTTACAAAGGATCAGTACAACCTTCATTGGCTTAACTATAGAGCTTTCACACTCCTTCGAGTTGACTTTTCTACTCTTAATTCACGAGTCTCTTCTCTCTATACATAATATTTACAACTAGAAACATATCCCAACAGAATAATCATATGGGACATCTATCCCAAAAATATAAAAGGGACATCTATCCCAAAAATATAAAACTAGCTCACAACTTAGTTAAACACTTTGCATTCACACAAGCTCATTTGGGAAAATTACCAACTCATCAAAACAACCTAACAATTCAAATTCTGCTAGAATTGGACACATGTAATTACAACAAAAATACTAATTCTAATTATATATAGATTTTCAAATTGAGGGAATTTCCTTTCCCTTTGAGAATTTACATTACCCCTTTGGGGTCTAGTCAAAATGAGATGCCTAGAGGTGGATGCTCTTAAATAGGTTATATCACATAAGAATACCATGGGCAAAACCATGGGTTGCCAAAACTTGGAGCCCATTTTATTTAAAATAATTTGATTTTTTTTTTTCTTTTTTTTTTTTATGAGTCAAAATGTTTACATAACATAACAAGATAGAAAGCATCTCTCAACTCAACAAAGTAAACAAAAAATAACTTCTTTTTTCCTAATTTATATTATCTGAATAATACCTTATGTTCCTTCTCTTATATATGAAAACATGTTATATAAACAACAACAAATAATTTAACAATTACACTTTTGAATGTTGGGAAATCTTTGGGTAATAATCACATCAAGAACATTTTGTTCACCTGTTTCGAACCATCTAGTGTGATTCATCGTCAGGATAAGATGATGAACCACACTAGATTCTTGATGTTATCATTATATAAAAATTTCCCAACATTCATAATATAGATCACAGAAACCTGAATTCAAAAAACTACACTTTTTAATTATCTTTGTTAATTCCGTATTAAAACTAATCAAATTTAGAATTAACTTAATTTAAATAAAATATATTTATTTTTTCTAATTTCAATATATAAAAAAAATATTATTTTAATAATCCCTGCTCATCATCCTTTCTCAAAATAATTTTAAAAAACAACATTTTTTTTATATAAAAAAGTGTGTTTAAGACATTCTTAATTTTAGATGGTCTCAATTCTTCCTTTGTATTGAATGGTTTTTATTATTTTTATAGTTCTAATTGAGCTTGTAGAAAATGTCAACTCAAAAATAGTTGCACAAATTAACTTCACCTAAATTGTTGTTAGCATTACAAAATCAAGTTTAAATAGCTAAGCATCAAAACACTTACCTCATGATACATCTCTCATTTTCCAAGATTTAAAAAATCATAAATTTAACTAATTATAGCTTTATTTTAAAATATTTTTATTATTAATTATAAAAATAATTAATATATGAGTTAAACATATATACATTTAAAAAACACGTAACAAGATTCTTAACCATGGAGATTCTTCACTTGTAATTAGACTTTGTTAGAATGCCATATGACAACCATGACTTACTAATACCACATATCTAAAAAAGCGTAGTTCATGTTTATATAGCATTTTTTTAATGTAAATTATTAGTTTAATTAAAAGAAGAACATAACTACTTTGAGATTAATTTCAATCTCTGATTTCAAATTACTATTAAGCATATTCTAGAATATTCCATGAAAGTTAGAGTCCTTACTATCCACCTAATAATTATTGATAATTTAATTAAAATAATGAAAACCCTATTCCAAAACAAACACATCTATTATGGTAATTAGTATTTTTGGATTTGAGTATTATAACGTTTGTCTCATTAATGTTTATTGGTGTACCAAACTTGTTAGAACACAAATCCTTAAGAATTATTAGTTGTTTTTCAAGATTATCAGGAGATTTCTCAAAGATAACAATATCAACCTAAAAAAGAAGGGTGACAACTATGCTAGCCAAAGTAGTGCGAAATGCAACTTGCTTCTTTCAAACATACCTTTAACCTATCAATATAAGTATAAAAAATAATAGAAACTAATATACAATTTTACTTCACTAATATATTACAATTAATTTCTTCTTAACAACTCTCATTATTCTTGAATTTAGCAATTACTTTCTTGTACAACCTTATCAAAACAAGCCTCAACTTTAAATGAATATTTAAATCTTTCAATAACCTTCATAAATTAATTATAGGAACTATATCAGAAGTTTTCTTAAAATCAATAAAACAAAGGAAATTAATTTTATTATTTCAAACATTATTCCACCCTAATTTTAAGAGTAATTAAATAATTATGATTGAATTAACTTGGTTATTAGTTTTTTTAATGATACTATAACTATAGGTCAATCTTATTTTCTAAAATATTTTCATGTAATTTCTCTAAAAAATAAGTAATTGAAAGGATTTTATTTTTGTAACCACTTATGAAAATATGAATAATAAAGCTATGCAAGTTTTATGGAAACCTTATTTAACTGCTATATTGGAAATTCCATAAGTGTAGTGATAAAACAATGGGTCAATCTTCACAAATCATCCATTTCCTTTGCTAGGTATTTAATCTCAAATTGTAAATGATATAAAGAAAAAAAATCATAGTGGTTTATTCCAAAACTTTGTAATAGGCTATAAAGGTTGTTGAAAACAACGTGGAATTTGAATCTTAATCTCTTATAACTATATTATTAGTCCTTGCCGCAGGCATGACGGGGACTATTATATCAATAAGGCAATGCTAAACATTTGTCTAGCTGCTTGCTATTCCTCCACATCACGTATAAACAAAATTTAAGCAAAGTTTTTAGGCGCAAACGATTTCACCATCTTATTTGGCGTCTTCATGAGGCTAACCATATATTATGTGCGTTTTTTTGTCGTATGTTCATAGTGTAGACAAATGCTAACAGACTAATGCTAACGTTAATCTACAATATTAAATGCTAAGTTATAATTGGTAGATACTATGTTATTTTGGTAGTAGCACTTATACTTGTTTAGGGTAATTCTCACTGCCACCTACACACCCATGCAAATTTCGTGTGCCACCTATAGAGTTTCACCTACACTGCCATGGAAAACTCCCATATCTGTGTTCGGTGGCCTTCACTTTTCCTTTTTTCCTTTTGTTGTAGGGGCATTGGCTTTCTAGAAGAAGGTGGTACCTTCAGGAAGCTAATCTGAGGACGGATGAAGACCTGGTTTACACTCTAACCTTGTTTTATTTTGCAAGCTCCTGGTTCTCTTTTTCATGGTGAGGTTGGTGGCTGGACAAAATTCAAGCCACACAAAAGATTATGAATATTTTTATGAAGATATTATTAAAATGGTATAAATTAAACCGTTATTATTTCTCTATTTTTGTATCCTAGTCTTGAATTTTTAGTTTTGCATCACAAGATACTATTAACTTGAATTTTAATTTTTGCATCACAAGATACTATCAAATTTAGAAATATCCTAATCTTGATTTTTTGCATCACAGGATACTATCAACTTCAAATTGTTTAAATTGTTTAATTAGAGTTGAAAAATTATGTTCACCAAGTCGACACGAGATGAGAAAGAGCCTTGAATGATAGAACCCCACCCCAAGCACGAGAATGGGGATAACCCAAGAGAGTGAGCACTAAACAAAGTTTGCGTCTTGAATGGAGGAAGCCCACCCTAAGCATGAGAACATGGATAAACCAGGAGAGCGAGCACTAGATAGACTTTGTGAAGAAAGAAAAAGAACTCGAGCAAGCACTAGACAAACTTTGTGAAGAAAGAAAAAGAACCTGAACGTTGGTCGAACCTGTTATGCAAGAAATGTGAAGCCTCTTTCGGTCAAACTTGTTATGCAAGAACTACCACGACAACGGCTAGACATGTTTGTCGATAGAGCATAGTTTCCTATCACGTGAGACAAGGCACTAGACAAACAATGACTATCATAGTACGCTGACTATGTGCATGCAATCGGGCTATGTGGGTGATACCATCACACTTCACCCATTGAAACAATGAGATTGAGCCATGTTTTGACCTTATGAGCATATCAATTGAGACATTCTATCACGAGAGAGATTAAGTTCACAAAAGAAAAGGAAGCATGGGTAGAGAGCTTAATATTATGTTTATGTTGCTTACCATATTAGAGAGGCAAGAGAGGACAGATGCTTATGATTAACAGAAACACACTCACAAAAAAGTGGGATTCCATGACCAGGGAAATAAGGGAGTTGTGGGATCCTTTCCCAGGTGACCTGTAGAGGCTCATGAACAGTCACCCCATAAAATGATGGTCTCATTTTCCTCTTCTCATCGAGATTCAGATATTTGACATCATCAAGAATGACAATGGCCTAAATAAATTATATGGACTGCTCGAACCTCCCAATATTTCTTCTGTCTTGATAGAACTGAAGGTTGTTCACTGCAGCCTCCCAGCCTCTGCAAATGGCCATGAGATTGTGGTGGGATTGTTAAGAGGCTCTCATCAGACATTCTCGCCCTATTTCCCATGGAAGACCTAGGAAAAGCTCCATATCCAATCGGCGACCGTCTAGATTAAAAATTGATACGGTCACTGGTTATAAACTAAAGTTGCAATTTGGCGAATAGGTTAATTTTCCTACGCACCACTGGGTTAAATTTATAAGCGAGTCAAGAGTCCACTTCCTGTTGCATCAATATATGTTCAATGCTTGTCGCATCTTCATTGTTGCATGTTACATCAATATATGTTCAATGTCTGTCGCATCTTCATTGCTGCATGGTGCATATGATGGCAAGAACATCCGCATTTGGGCTACTGTATGGTGCAAATGATGGAAAGAACATCCGCATCTAGGCAAAGATATTTTCAATGGAATTGTTCTTTCAATACAAACATCCTAGTACACCCATCTAGGAGGAGTGTCATGGTGCTCATACAAGTGTGGAAATTTGAATAGTTAGTATCAAGGAGCTCATACAAGTGTAATACGTGCAGATGAGGTCACAATTGGCACACTACATGATCCACCCTTGCCATAAGTAAAAAAAAAAATTGAAATTCAATGTTCGGTGTTAAGAGCACTTTGTTCATGCTTATAGATCTGTCTACATACTCCATCATCGCACACTTATGGTTCATCTGTCACTAAGACCTTTAGTTAATTGTGCTATTGACAAATAAAGACCCATAGATAGAACATTTGGTATAATGCGAGAGATTGAGGGAAAAATTTGATTGGATTGGAAGGGCTCTTTTTTTTTCACATGAGTTTGAGAACCCGCCCTTATTATATATTAAACGCTAGTGGCATTTATGAGTTATAAAATGTCGTTTCTCTATCCCTGAATAGTGTGTTATTATCTGAGTTTGATCCTTCCTTTTCTTTAGGCAAGAGAAGAGCTCCACACCTAATGGAAGCCATCCTAGGTTTCAAAGTCCCTATCCTATCGAATATAGAAAATCCCCTAAGTGATTTTGTTTTCTCTTGCATGGATTAATGTTTAGTAAACCCCTCATCCTTTCCCGAGATGATACCTTCTTGCGTTGATAACTTTCTTAGCCGAATAGAGTAGATCAGCTTACGGGTCTTAGCTTGTGGGTTGTCTGCTTCCATCTTTCAGTACTGGGATTCAAGTCCAGTTAAAGCAATTCAAGGAAAGGAGCCGAGGGAAAGAGACAATTGAGAGGTCGTGCTTGAGAAAACATAAACAAAAACAGTTGACAATACCCAGTAAAATGTCCCTCATTCACAACCAATCAGTGTGGTCAAGTAGCATGCTCCTAAAAAATATGCCTAAAGGGTTGGTTTAGGTGAAGCATAGTTGTAAAGGTGGAGCAATTCACATGTGCAACATACAGTTGACCTTGCTGAGTGACTATGACCACCCACTATCAGAAATTACACTTGGGAATAACAAGTTTTTAGTTTTTAGTGGCAGGGACTTGCTGCCTCCACAACCCTCCTTGTTTATATAGGTTTTCATGTTAGATTATTTTGGATCAAATTTATTAGAGTTTAAAATTTTGCTTTCCATTTTTATTTATATAATGTTTAAATCTATTATAACTATATTATTTTATATATGTCTTCCATGTTATATTTTTTTGGGTCAAGAGTTTAAAATTTGTTTCCATTTAGTTTTCTTTTTTCCAAGGAAAATCTGGGCAGATTGATCCAAAGGGATCATTTCCCATTGCCAAACTATGAGATTTCTAACCAAGGGCGCCAAGGATATTGACCCATGACTTCCAATGGGGAGAGAACTCGACCAATTAAACTAACCCTTAGGACTATGTTCCATTTTCCATTTAAATTAGTACATTAATTTTTTTTTTCTTTCTATTTTATTATATAATATTCCTTTTTCAATTGTACTTATTATTTTGTAAAGCTTTAAAACTTGTTAAATAATATATTTAATATATTATATTATATATATTATATATATATATATATATATATAATATATAATATATATATATTACCAATTTATTATTATTATTATTGATTTTTAATTTTTATTAAAAAAAAAAAATTTACTATACAATTAAAGGATTTGTATTATAAAAAATATAAATATATTTTTATATTTATTACTATTTAGTAAAAATATTTAACACATTTTTCTAAATTTATTAAAAATTAAAAAAATTATTGTCAAAAAATAATAATTTTATTATCGCAAACTTAAAAATGATTTTGATATACAATAATATTTATATTTAAAAATAATTTTTAATATTTAGCTAAACACATGATAATTTGAAATCTCACACTTATCAATTTCAAAATAGAAAGATATTTGATATAAAATAGTCTTTCCCAATTTCATAAATACAAATCATTCTAATAAACTTTGACCACTAGTATATTATACTAACAATTGCCTCAAAAAGGTGAAAAGGTATGGAGATAGGATTGTTAAACTAGAAGAGGTTGTAGTTTGGTTTCATAATCATGCAAATAATATTGATATATAAATGTTTAATTTTAGTGTTTTGTTTTTTTAATATTTAGTGTAGTCTCATCATGAATGTGATTAGGGAGGCTATCGATGAAAAGGGTGAATTAAGTAAGATGCTTTGCATATTTGAGTTTTTATGATATATCATTTGAGTACAATTCAAATTTAAATAATGGAGCTGACAATTTTCTCTACTAAACATGGCTTCACTTTCTTGCAATTAGATACTAAGCACTTCTTGACAATTCATCGTGACACTGATTTGTTTGTTGAGTAGTCAAAAAAGAAAGAAAATTCTTCTGACTAGAATTAAGGTTTTGTTTGATAGATCTGTGATGCAATAGCTAAATTGAACAATTAAAACATGTAGAATATGTCATCAATATGCCATCTTGTTTCCTTAAGGAAAAAATATGTAATGGAAGTTCAATTATTTTTAGTTATTGGCTTTGCTTATTCAGTTTTAGTGTACTGTAACATAATTGAGTAGACTAAATTTTCATTTCGAACTAGTCAAGCTCAAGTTTCAAATGTAACTCCATGCTTATTAAGAACCTATAAACCAATTTAAGGTTTTGTCTCATAGACCTATGATGTAATAACTAAATTGAACAATTAAAACACTTATAAGATGTACTCGTAAAAAATTTGAGTAGCCAGTAGGGCCTAGAGCTACTGAACTATTCATGACTCTTATAATATGTACACAAACGAAAATTACCATCTAGTATAAGCCTAGTGCGACTAGGCTATTCATGACTCTTATAATATGAAGACATAATAATTTTGACCATCTAATAGAGCCTCTAGATTTTTGTATAAGTATGATGTTTATGGAAATCGTAATCCATGATTGTTAATGAGAAATTGGGTGCAAGTTTTGCATCACTGCTAATGAATGAGAGGTACAAGATTTTTTTTCAAATTATTTCATGTTGAAAAATGCCTTCCAGATGGTGGTATCCCTTCAAACTAGATCTGGGGTTCTCAACCTATTCTTTAAAAGGCCCACTTGAAGTGTTACAGAGACTATGGGAAGTGATATAGAGATTACATTTCATGCATTATCTATTGAGGTTTAAATTTAAAATCAAATATTGGAATTGATTGTTTCATTCTTTTTCTTTTAAAAGACATCTTTGCATTTAAAAAAAGGTAAAGATTAGAGTATGTCTTAGTTGCTTGAGAGTTTACGATCAAATATTGGAATCAACTTCTTATCTTTTGTTTAAGCTATTTAAAATAAAAAGACAATTATGCATCTAAATGGAGTTAAAGGACTACAAAATAAGTGTGAGTAATTCAAGTTTAAGGAGAAAATGATTACAAAATATGCCTTGGCTGCTCCAGTTTGAATTCCAGGATTTGAATCAACTTTTTTCAGTTGTTTACCCTACTTAAAAGAAGAGGAAATTATGCATTTGAAAAGAGGTAAAATATTATAGAGATGAAGATTGAAACCAATATTGTCATTTCTTTTTTTTAACCTAATTTATAATAAAAGCAACTATCCATTTAAAAAGAGGTAATGTATTACAACACCTTCTCTTCCAATTTTAAGGTTAAATATTGGAATACCTTTCTTCATTTCTTTCTTCAACTGATTTAAAATGTGACAAATGTGCATTTAAAAGATGTGTGTTGTACTATGACCTAGAAATGTGGTATGGGTAAGATCAATTTTAAAGTTATAAATCCCATGAAAGGTAAATGTAAATGACATAAGTGCCTCATGAATAATAAAAACCACTAGAAACCAAAGAAACTTTAAAGATACAAAAATGAGACACGAAAGTGGTTGCATATGCTCAAAGTCCAAAAATTGTCTGCCTCTTGTATTAGCACTGCCACATCTTGATTTACTATATTGTACATAAATGCATGGGAAACTTGCCATCCTAGAGCAAAAACAAAGAAAATCTTGGTGTGGGTTGCCAAGCATCTACACACTTAGTTGGGTTTACTCATATACATAGAAAACTCATTTTCCTTATTGTATTGCACATAAATGCAAAACAACCATAAAATGATAAGGCTATGAGTAATATTTACAACTACATTAAGAACCTTGCTTCTTGGTGCTAGGATTAAAGCGAAATTAGCAGTTCCCTTGAACTCCTAAACTCATCCTCTACAGGAAAAAGAAGGCATACTTTGCAAAGAGCATAAGTCCTCACAATTCTGAATCCATTTGTCCACACAAATATTATATAACATGTGACCACATGGCATACCTCTTCATGTAATTAATTTTTACCACATGGCTCATGTCATTGTCAGACCAAGTCCGACTCAGGTTCGAGTCTTTTCTTGCGTTGATATTCCAAACCTTTGTCAATGGCCTTAGGAGCTTCTTAGTGAGTACCTCATTGACAAAACCTCAATCACCTCCTGATATATCAAAAATGGTTTTGTTCATGGGAGAAGCTTTAATAGCCTTTGGTTCTAATTTCTTGACATCAAACACTTCATGTCCATGTTGTTCCACATGTCCACAATCACGAACAAACTTCTTGCAACATACAAATCGAGCTATCTGATTCTGAAGTGCCACTTGGTAAAAAAATATTGGATGGAGGATGATGAAAATCGAAGGATTTTATTGGTTGGATCTGTCAAGCCCAACCTCGAGCACATCAATTTTTTCAATTTTGTATACTAGTTGACAATTTGTAAAGCTTGTTTCAAAGAAATTGATTTCTTTAGCTCCCCATTTCTAAATTTCTTAACCATGTTTCCAATGGTAAATAATGTTTCAAACAAATCAATTTCTCAATCCCTTTGATTGATGTGGTGATATGCTTATATAAACTCAAAACTCAAACTCCTCACTCTCAAATTACATCTTACGCTACATGTATTGACCATGTTTCCAATGGTAGAAAATGTTTGGAACAAACCAAGTTCTTTAATCCATTTTTGTGATGTGATGATATGCTCATAGTGTTGGGAATGGGTTCCCCCAAGGACAGCTTTGGGGCTAAAAGCCCATGTTTTGGGACAATTTTGTAATAAAGTTGGAAAGTCTCTACATTTTGTGGTTGCGGAACGTGAAGGTGTTAAGGGTCATAAAGGGTTGTCCTCCCTTATTCTGTAAAGTGTGAAGTTGGCTGTAAAGATCCACCCATGGTCCACAGACCATGGGATTGTATAAAAAGGAGCTAAGTAAGTCAGTTCTAAGTAGTTAAGTTTTGTAGTAGATAGAGAAGAATGAAGTAAGGAGTTAACCATTGAGTCTAAGTGTTCTCGGGTCGTAGAGTATGTAGAGGCTCTACAGCTAAGTGTGCAAAGGCCTAGGGTGGAAGTCCGCAGCTGAGTGTGCGGACCCCTGCAGCTTGTGTGCCCAGGGTGGATAGAGTCTGTATTAATCTGAAGATATCAATAAGAGAAGTATTATGAAATTTTTGTGTATTTATTTCTTGTTAATACATCTGGTTATATTGCGTTTGGGATTAATTTACAATGTTCATGTGATGCGTGAATGTATGTGACTCTATTGGTTAACTAAACACAAGTAAGGATATCAGTTTATGGGGCGCTAACTGTGGTTGATTAGTAAGATAAGTAAAACAACTTAAGATAACTTGGGAACCTATACAATACACTTTCATAACAGCATGGAAGTACCTGAATCGTGGGTTAAGGCTACACAAAGGTCAATAGTACACATTCACGGAGGTACTGGAGGGTAGA
>APFE031097658.1:15916-29152 GCA_000404065.3 Pinus taeda
CAAAACTGGAAAATTTGTTTTCCTGACGATACGCCCTCAAGGAAAGAAGAAGATGGTGGCCACAACCTCCAGACAGGGCCCCTTTGCATGAAAACTACAGATGGACAAGGTCGTGGAGGAGTACGAGGACATCTTCACCTCCCTCGTAGGGGTTCCTCTGCACTGTCAGGTCAAGCACTCCATCGATCTAACCCCAGGTGCACCGCTACCCAATGGACCAATTTATTGGCGCTCCGTTCTGGAGAATGATGAAATCAAGAGGCAGATTCAGGAGTTGCTACAGAAAGGCCACATTTGTCCGAGTTCATCACCTTGCGGGAGCCCAATTGTGTTGGTACAGAAGAAGGATGGGACTTGGAGACTCTGTATTGACTATCGGGCGTTGAACAAGATCACTGTCCGTAATAGGTACCCGATCCCATAGATTGATGACCTCCTGGACCAACTAAAGGGGGCAAAATATTTCAGCAAGATTGATCTGAAGTTAGGATATCACCAGGTACCGATCAAACCCTCTGATGTGTGGAAGACTGCCTTCAAAGCCAAGGAGGGGCTTTTCGAATGGTTGGTTATGCCTTTCGGGTTGACGAATGCTCCTGCAACCTTCATGAGGCTAATGGATGACATCTTGCGGCCATTCACCAACTCATTTGTAGTGGTATACTTGGATGACATCCTGATCTTCAGCCAGAGTTGGGAAGAGCACCTCCAGCACATCCGACAGGTTCTCCAAACACTACAGCAACACAAGTTATGTGCCAATTTGGATAAATGCACTTTTGGCATGACCCGGGTTCAATATTTGGGATACATTATTGATGAACAGGGGATGCATATGGATCCAGCCAAGATCCAAGTCATTCGGGATTGGCCCTCTCCAACCACTCTAACCGAGCTCCGCAGCTTTCTAGGTCTTGCCAACTTCTACCGCAGTTTCGTGTTGGGATTTTCTCATATCACTTGGCCCTTGAGTGAACTCACCAAGGGATGAGTGAAATCAAAATTATTTTGGTCTGAATCTCAACAGAAGGCATTCACAGAGTTGAAAGAGCGCCTCTGCTCGGCACCAATGCTCGCATTGCCAGACTTGCAACAACCATTTGAGGTCGAGACAAATGCCTCTAACTATGCTATTGGGGCAGTCCTTACTCAACGCGGGCATCCAGTGGCATATCATAGTGAGACACTTTCAGACACAGTCTGGAAGTATCCCACTTATGACAAAGAGATGTATTCCATTGTGCAGGTCTGCCGACAATGGAAACATTACATTTTGGGGAAGGAAACGGCCATCCACACAGACCACCGACCCCTCTAGTTCATACAAACCCAAGGGAAATTACAGAATGATCATCATCAAAAGTGGTCCACATACCAACAACAGTTCCATTTGAATACCAAGTATAAGAAGGGCAACACCAATATTGTTGCAGATTGCCTCATTCAACCACTGATCATGCCATTAACCACCGTCCTCAACTCTTGTGGGCACAAGACTTCTGATTGGCCACTTCTCTACAAAAGTGACCCAGACTTTCGCCACACATACCAGACACTCTTATAGGGTCGGCATGTTCCAGATTTTCACCTCCAGGATGCCCTGTTATGCCACCTAGGTCACCTTTGTGTTCCTTCAAGCGAGCGTGCCAAGATGATTTTGGAAGCACACTACAGTGGGGTTGTTGGGCATTTCAGGGTCGAGAAAATTGTGGCAGTACTACAAAAGTATTTCTACTAGCCGAATCTTCGACAGGATGTTGGGAAATAAATCAGATCATGCACAGCCTGCGCCATTGCCAAACTGATAGTCAAGAAGCAAGGCCTCTATACCCCACTGCCTACCCCTAATCGACCTTGGGAATGCATCTCCATGGATTACATGTCACGCCTTCCTTCCACTAAGCACGGAAACGACTATGTTTTTGTGGTCGTTGACAGGTTATCGAAGATGGCCATTATGGCAAAATGCAAGAAGAATATCACAGCAGAAACCACTGCTAAACTCTTCTTTGAACGAGTGTGGGTGCACTTTAGGATCCCATAGTCTATCATCTCAAATCGGGATAGCAGGTTCCTCAGTACATTTTGGTCCAGTCTTTGGCCGATGTTGGACACCAAACTCACTAAGTCCACAGCCTTCCATCCTCAAACTGATAGCCAGACAGAGGTTGTCAACAGGATGATTGTACAGATTCTGCGCATGTACAACTCAAAACATCCAAGCACATGGGATGAGAGCCTCCCCTATGTTCAACACAACTACAACTGGGCTCTCCACAACTCGACTGGCCACAGCCATTTCCAGGTGGGCTTGGGATTCTAACCACTATGTCCCATTGATGTGGCCATGCCATTTGCAGCTACTCACGCAGATTCGGCTCATGTCCAGTCTGAAACAGATAAGGCAAAAAGCTTCATTGAGCACATCCAACATATTCACCAACAATTCCATGACATTCTGGAGAAATCAAATGCCAAGTACAAGCAGTGACATGATCAACATCAGGTGCCACACAAGTTTCAAGTGGGCGACAAAGTCTGGTTGCATTTGCAAAAGGAACGCCTTACCAGAGCCTATCAGAAACTCTAACCACTCCGATATTGTCCTTACACCATTACCAAGGCTGTGAGAGACAATGCATTTGAGCTCAACATTCCCCCATTCCTTGGCCTACACCCAATGTTCAATGTGGACCACCTTCGGCCATACTTTCCACCATTACTAGACACATCTGACATTGCAGAACAGCTCACACCCACATAGTTAAATCCAAATTGCATGGAACAAGTTGCAACTGATCGAATCATGGACACACAGATCAAGCACACTCGCCAGCAGAACATCCAACTGTATCGAGTTGTCAAAGCAGACCAAATCCTTCACCAGGACAAGTGGATCACCAGGGACCAAGTTCAGCAGAAGTTTCCTCATCTCATGGAGGAACTCAACGCAATGGGGACCATTTATTCCTAAGGGGGGAGGAATGATCGAGGTGGATATTGGCAGCCACGCGCCAAGTCCACTTGGACATCCACCATTGTTTCTTTCAGCTTTTCAGTTTCCTTAATTATAGCACGGTTTACTATTTTTAGCAGTTTTTCGGGTCCTAAACTTCCGGAGCCGGTTTGAGGCCCTAAACGACGTTTTTTGGGAAAATTGGGAGAAACATGGGTCCATGGACCTATGTTACTCTTCCCAAAATTGCAGTTCTCAGATAGATCTTTCCAATGAGATATTGTATGCATCAAACAGAGATTGTATGCCAAAGTTACGACCCCGGGAAGTTGATGTACCAATTTACCCAAACGGGGCCCATAGTTTGGTGTTTCATCTTCTAAGGTCAGGTTTTTGGATGTTTAGGGTTTTCCATTGTTTCTCAACAATAAATAGGCCTTCGAGCCTCATTGTAACACAGTTCAGAGGCATGTAGCCACCACATCTCTTCTCAGAGATAAGCTACCATCGCCCTAGCTTTTTATTTCCATTTTCTGTTTGTAAGCATATCTCAGTAGTTTACATTAATGAAATGAAGTATTATTTCTGCTGCATCTTTATGTTTATGGTTATCTCTGTAATTTGTTGCGTTCCTGTTTAAATCTGAATCATCCTATCTCTATTCGTGGGATCAAAAGATGGGCAAATTTAGACATCTGCCAATTTTTATTGCTTGGGGAATCTAGAAGGTGAGGAACAAATACATATTTGAAGACTTGACTATTAAAACTAAACATATTTTATCCCAGGTTATTAGTTCTTTTAAGGAATACATGAGACCTGTAAATCCCAAGAATATCAGAAAAATTTACTATCCTTTGGTATCTCAGTTCTGCAATGTTGGCTTTTTTTATGGTGCATCACAAACAAGCCAATGTGGTGAGGGTGCCTTTATCATAGTCCTTGGATCTCTCTCTTTCAGTATTTGGCTGAAAATTGGATCCAAAGAAAACAATAAGGCTAAAATCATTGCTTATTTGGCACTCTCGTATTTTGATTCCTACAAAAAGTTTGTTATTTGACAAGTTTTGGTGACTCCAAATGCATAATTGACTAGTTATTAGGCTCCACAAACTTACAAGTATTAAATTTGTCATGATGGAAGGATATGATAAAAAAACATGAAGATAAATTTTCAATACCTCTCTTTTCAGCATGTACACAGGGAATGGTACTCAAGTAGCCATCTTATTGAAAATGGCTCTTTTTGTAGAATAAGGATATATTTTTTTTGAAGAATGGCATAATACCCTTTTGTCAAAAAGAGGAAAAGTTCTTGTTTTCTTAAGAATTTATTTTTTTTCATTTTTGACATTTGGGAAGATTACTCGGTTTTCTGCATGCAGACCATTGTCGAAGCTTTGCTTCCTATGTAACATTTTTATTCTTTTGAATAGAAAAGGTACATAATTTTTCATTTAAAAAAAATCATTACCCTCTTCCACATAACTATTGTGTGAAGGATGTCCATCCACAATAGTTAAATTGTATTAATTATTATATATGCAATTCTTTTCCATGTAATAAAGCACGCCACCCTCCAATTCCATAAGGGTAACATATTTTTTAGGGCTCGAAGCCATTTAACAACAAAGTTCAAAGCTATTACAACAATAATTACTCGTTATAATCTCATCATGTCACTCTTGGGAATTAAAGTTGGGTGAGGGGGATAACATTTATTTTTCCCAACCACCAGAGATAAACCCAAATGACAGTATAATTAGTTATTATTGTTAAATTTTATTTTTCATAAAAATAATAATTATGGTGAATGGGTCTTAGCTCCAGTGGTTTGGTGAACATTTAATTTCCATAGTTGCTTCAAGTCTCTAGAGTCATGTTGTAATTGGTATGTTTGTGACATATATGAAATAGTTGTATATGGTGTAATAAGGTATACGATCTTTTGACAATACCGATTCTCCATAAATTTATTATTTAAAAAATATATATATATAATATATATATAATATATATATAATATTAAGAAAGAAAAAAGAAAAAAGTCATTGATTAAAATTTGGCTCTCCTCATATATATATATATATATATATAATATATATATATATATATTAAGAGAAAGAAAGAAAGAAAGAAAAAAGTCATTGAATTAAATTTGCTCTCCTTATATATATATTAAGAAAGAAAAAGAAAAAAAAGTCATTGATTAAATTTGCTCTCCTCATATATATATATATATATATATATATATATAATATATATATTGGAGTTGCCTTTAGTATGACTTTTTGGACTTTCCGGTACCAAAATCCACTGGAAAAAATTTGAGGTGAAACCTTTATTTGTGTTATTTAAACTGGTTTTTTTATTGTATAAATGGATTCAACACCCTGAAAAGCCCCTAGGGCACTTTGATTGTGCAGGTGTTACCCAACAAACTTGTGATTTCAATCAATTTCTACCAGATTTTAGAGAAATTAGACCAGAAAAAACCCACCAAAAAAACTTCCAAAAAGTCTCACTAAAGGCAACTCGTGTGTATATATGTATATATATATATATATGAACCAACATAGATCCATCTTAAGCATGGATCTAACATGAGCGGAAAGGAATCAAACTTCTTAAGGTACAAGCTTATTTTTAGAGTGCAAAAAATAATGTGTTGGATTTTTTGTTATTAATATATTTTTAAGTATACGTCAATATTAATTCATATTAAAATATTTTATTTATAACTCACATGGAATATTTTATTCTATACAACATTAAAATATTTTATTTTAACATTTTTTTCTAAAGATATATATATATGAAGTTGATATCACATGTTAAAATATTTTTGAAAAGTATAAGATTTAAACATCTTACTCACATATTTTTTTTTAACTTCTATTTTTTTACATTAAATTATATTACGTCATATGGACAACTAATTAATTGAATATGCATAACATATTTTTTTCTTTTTTATTATAGCCTATATTGCTTTTCTATTTAGCTAGTATTTTATTTTTATTTTTGGAGAGACACACATCCCCTTCACAAATGAGCCTCTCGACTCAATAAAATTCATATAAAAGCACAATAATATTATATTAGGAGGCCAATATTACTTTATTCAAAAACTTTCTTATAAAAAGCTTGTATTTGATATATTTTTAAATGAAAAAGACATCTATCTACATTATGGATCACAAAAATCTTAGATCTGACAATATATAAAAATAAAAAAAAAAAAAAAAAAAAAAAAAAAAAAAAAAAAAAAAAAAAAAAAAAAAAAAAAAACTAGAAATAATTATTATTTTCTTTAACTAAATTTTAATTTTTACTGATAACATTAAATGTTTTTTAATCCTAAAAAAACTTCTCTTTATTCATACCTATAAATTAGAAAATAAAATAATAATTATGATCATATAAAAAGTCAAAATCAAATTTAGTCTCATTGCATCATCGTTATCACTACCAATTTATTAATCTCATTATCACCACCGAGAGTAATAATAACTTTAAATTAATAATTCAACTATTCATATCAATTACATTTAATCTTTAATTATTATTAAAGTATTAAGCAAATACTACATCACGTGAACACGATGTCCTCCATAGGCAAGGGCTAACCAGCCTGCCATAGGGCATTAAATGCCCTGGTACATGCATGCTTTATAACAAAATAACACACAGCCTTTATTTTTAATTTATGTAGCCACCAAGGCTGTGTGTTATTTTGTTATAGAGCATGCATGTACCAGGGCATTTAATGCCCTATGGCAGGCTGGTTAGCCCGTGCCGTCCTCCATATGTCAGTGTTTGCAGATCTCTTTTTATTAAAAAAAAAATCTCACTTTATGCATGCTAAGCAAACTCGCACTTTATACAACTTCGTATTAATACAACTACTAAGTACGGAAATATTCTTTAAAAAGACTGAATAGTTATTAAAAAAGGGTGAAAAAACTAAGTGTGGATTCTACCGTTGAAAGGTGGTTTTTTTTGTTTTTTTTGTCTGCTATAATGCTGGTAATGGATTTAATGGGTTTGGATTTTAACTTTTTACATGTTACTAACATGGATTTTCAGGGTCATTGATAATATTTGAGGTTGTGTTGTGGATTTATGGATGGCGTTTTGCAAGGTGTGATATATGTCTGAGTTAAATAGAGGTTGTTGGGTTGTTATGAAATTTCATCGCTTTTTTTTTTGGTAGATATCAAGGTGTTAATTTAGAGATTCTATATTATTATCTAAGCAACAATGGATAGAATCCCCTTGTGAAGTCAACCCAAGAATGACCTTTGTATGTGACTCAATATCCAATTGGGTTGGACCTAAAACTAGAAGAATTTGAAAAGACAATGTTGCAGATGTAGGAGGAGAAGGTGAAACCCAAAGTTGTGGGTATCTTGGGTGTAGGCGGGGTCAGAAAAATGACATTGGCCAAAGCATTCTTCAACCTTAATAGGTCAAAGTACAACGAATCCTCCTTCATAATTAATGTTAGCGAAATGTCTCTAAATGTTTTAAGAAGTAAGCTCATTGAAGGCTTGAAACTTGGAAATATAGAAATTGAGTGTCCAGAGGAAGGTACACTAACGTATCCCTTATCCTATCACGGTCTTATAGTTTTAAACAATGTAAATGATACAAATCAACAAGAAGCACTTTTGACAATTAAGGGTTTCCTTAGCCCTGAAAGCTTCATTTTGCTTACATCTCGTGACAAGCATGTCCTTGAAAGCAACGAAGTGTTAGATGGATCCTTTTCTTATTTAAAGGGACTAAATATCTCGCAATCCAAACAACTCTTTTGTTCCTATTTTTTTAATTAGCCACATCCACTACCAAAATTTACAAAATAGGTAGATCGGTTTGTTAGAGGGTGTGGTGGATTGCCACTATCATTGAAAGTGGTGGGCGCACTAGTTTATGGATGACAATATGATTACTAGGAAGATCGATTGGTTCAAATTCAAATAAATTTTCCTAAGGAGATGAGAGGGATGTTTCAGAATAAGTTATGACTCACTTGAGGAAAATGATAAGTCAATATTCTTAGATATTGCTTGTTTCTTCATAGGACAAGACATAGATAAAGCTATCAGGATATGGGGAAATGTTGGGCTTCAAAATTTGTAGGACAAGTATCTGTTAGATGTGGACAGCGAAAATAAAATAAATATGCATGATCATATTAGGGATCTTGGAAGAAAAATTGTGAAGGAAGTAATACCCCTTAGTATTTGGGGTTCAACAACCAATATCACTGATGATCTGTTATAGCGATCCTCACATGTAAGTACTTCGAGAATGCAAACCTTTTTCTTGGGTTTAATTAAATATTAAGCTTTAGAATTTCTTGTTTCATGACAAAGTTAGATTGGTTCACTGTAGATTTTTTTTCTTGATCAAATGAACAGGTAATATCTGAGGTTAGCGGAATTAATATGCTTAGTTCCTCCCTTGATTTCTTAACGGATAAACATCTCGACCTTTCAAATACCCCAACTTCACAAATATCATGGATCAGTATGGTTAGTTCCTCCCTTGATTTCTTCATAGATAAACATCTTGACCTTTCAAATATCTCGACTTTACAAATATCATGGATCAGAAGGTCAAAACTAGGCCTCTATTTAGTAATTTCCATTTTAGGAAGTTGCAACTTGTTGCAACTGAAGAAGATCATTTAGAAGACATATTGAAGGAGCAGAAACCGCATTTGATATGGCTTCGTTGGTATGGATTTTCCCACTCTTCCCTGCCTAACTTGATTCTGTTGACGAAGTTAAGAGTTCTGGAAATGCAAGGAAGCACTTTGAATACACTGCGGCCACATCAATCTAAATTACAAAAATATGTGTGTGTTTATCCTTCTTCATTTAATTTCTCATTTTGTAGGCTACAATCTTATGTTGAAACATGAATGTTGCAAGTGTTGCCTCTTGATTAGAAAGAGTTGAATATCTCGGCTCCCCTCTCATAGATTCCAAGGTCGATAGGGAAGCTAAAGTACCTCCAAAGGATCGCCATATGGAATCACTCCAATGTAGTGACCATCGAAAGGTTGTCAGATGAATTTCATCATCTACGCTCTTTGAAATACTTAATTTTCAAAGGGTTCTCAAAATTAGTGTCACTGTCTGTTTCATTTGGAGAGCTAAATAATTTACAGCTCATGGATTTGGAAGGTGCTTCCTCTTTGCTAACTATTTCTAATTCATTTGGAAATTTAACTCGACGAAAACATCTTTCATTGAGGGGTTGTGAGAATTTGACCATCAACAATGGAACTCTTAGAGATATTAAAATGTTGGAATCAAACCTCCAATGATCCCAAGGAAGGCGACGATGTTTTGTTCCAGTGGTGTAAGAAAAAGAGGCCTTGACGTCACATAACTGACTCTAAAAGTTTGATGGGGAACTCTAGCATTCAGGGTAGGAAATCCATGCAAGCAGAACGCCATGCTTCGAAATCTGAAAAAACAAAAAATTCTTTTGCAATCCCATGTAACGGTTCATTCAAGGAGCACCACTTAAGGCCTTGCACTCCACTCTGAGAACATAGCCATGGATTCATCAAAAGGTTAGTTGATTTTCACTTCCATAAACCGGAAACTAATCTTCTTCAGTTTAAATTTAGAGAATGGGTTGGTACCATGCAGTCATTGAGTATTAAAATATATGTTGAGATATTTTCTTCGTTTCAAGTTTTTTATTTGCTCTTGTTTTGGATTTACCTCTGTCATTAGACATGCCCAATTGATTTTTGTATTTGATAGACTAAAAATTGATTCTACTAGGAATTATGAATATTTAAATAGTGACCACCTTCTAAACAAGGGTCTTCAGCAAAACGTTGATATGCATTCATAATTTCTTTTAGAGAAATATGTTGAAGCAGTTGGTTTCTTCAGTCCAAATTCCATTGGGACCACTAGAGTATCTGATGCAGCCTGAAATTACACAATATCTGATACAGAGGCCTATGTGCCTCCAGAGAATATAGATATGGAAACATTTGAATGACCAAGAATTTTGCTACAATTGTCCTAGAAAGAAAATGAGGATGATTTTCTTATCATGAAAGGCACAAAGCTTTCCCAGCAACTCAAAAAGCGGCCGAATATGTTGAGAAAGTTCTACAAGTAGGAAAGACAATGGACACAACATCTGATACAGAGGCATGTGTGCCTCTAGAGAAGATAGATATGGAAACATTTGAATGGCCAAGAATTTTGTTGCAATTGTCCCGGAAAGAAAAGGAGGATGATTTTCTTATCATGAAAGGCACAAAGCTTTCCCAGCGACCCAAAAAGTGGTCCAAATATGTTGAGAAGGTTCTACAGGTAGGAAATACAGTGGACACATGTTGTCAATTTATTGTCATTCTGTTTTTTGTATGTACACAAGCATGGAAGGAAGGAGGGTTTGTCTCTAACATGTTTTTTGTTTCTGTTACCATAGAAATTATTTCCTGGAAGTCTCAGATTTAGCAAGGGGACACTACAAAGTTAGAGAGAAAAAAATGTACTAAGAAGTTTTATTTTCTCCTTGTTGCCCTATTTTGGCCTTTTTTTATAATGATTTTATGAATCATATGTATTTCGTCTGTGGATTTGGGTCACTTCTAGTGTGGCACTTTCTTGTTTGGAAAGTGTTTTCTTTGATTGTGTTTAACCTTTTCAGATTATGAAGAGACTCAATTCATTCCATATTTTTGGTTACATTTCTACTGCAGAAACCAAGGGGTCTGAAGGAAATGGAAAGTTCAAACAATGATTCAGACTGATGTGGCTAGGCATGGACAAATATCTAAGTTCTGCCACTTTTGCCATGTTTGTCATTGTGCAGACTGTTTGCTCATTAATTCATCGGATCCCAGCTAAGTCTTTGTACTTTGTAAAATGTCAGTAGATTGATTGCAATTTTTTCAGGGAGAGTTTTGCTGGAAAGTTTCTCTACAGTTGTGATTAATCTCATATTTACTTTTGTTATCTGTTTCCAATGATATGGTAAGATTTGCTTTGAAAATCTTGTATAAAGGCTACATATGTAGGTTTGTATGTCATTGTGGCCATCAGTGGCCTTCTTGCACAAGTTTTAAAGGTGACCTACATGGAATGAGTTCTGGCACAATAAGACAGTAAGAATGGTTTCTTGTATTTACTTCTAGATTTGTAGATATTTTGAATAATAAATTCATTCTATCTCATAATCATTTCATCTTTGTGTTTAGAAACTCGTTGTATTATAAGCAAGGCAATTCTTTCCAAATCTTTTGGGAGATTTGTTGTATGATATTCATTTCACAGGTTAAAAACATAAATTGTAGGCAACTATTGTGAGGATCAACTAATTGTTTATCCAATGACACTTTTTTGTTACGCGCAGAGATTTATTGATGAACAATAAGCCTGTGCTTTACCTATTATGGTTTGGTTGTAATTTGTCTATGGTAAGCTTGGAAAAATGAGATTGTGATGCCAACCTTTTGAAGCAATATAACTTTGTAGTTTGTAATGAAATGTACCTTTGGTATTTGTTTTACAAGTCTTCAGTGTCATGGACAGCTTGGGCCCTTCAATTGCAAAGCAAAACTTTAAGCAGGCAAAGTAGACTAGGTTAAGCAGCATTAGTACCTACTTAACCTTATAGCACTTTGAGAGTAAGCATCCATCCTCCTTGCCAAGGACATCATGTTCCCTTCCAATTTCAGAAGGGACTGTTGTCCCCTATAGGCTTGGAAATTCTTGATTGGCTTTTGTTTAAGTTGTGCTGAAAAAATAAAGACATTTCAACATGGTTTAGGTATCCCTTGATTATCCAATCTCTCCCACAATGTTGCCTCCCCTCTTCTACCCTTTGTTGGTACTGTGCATCCATGTAAATTGTTATGAAACTAGCTCACAAAAAGATATAAAAGATAGATCAACGCCTTAGAAATAATCCTCTTCGAGGGGGCAACCTCCTTTACATTACACAAATGAACAAATTCTTAAATGATACAAATGACAAGACCTCCTTTCTATATAAAGGAGTCTAAGGGGTCATAATATAATCAGAGCCGACATAACAATAATAATGTAAGGGCCAATAATAACAATAGTGGGCTTCTATGGGGCACAATAATAACAATATGGGGACTACATGGGCACAAAAATATAATAAGGGGATTCTACTAATAACAATAGGAGATTGCACTAGTGGTATAGGGACCTAACATGCCCCTCTCCTTCAAAAAGTGGTGTCCTCAACGCTTGAGCAGTTCTTGATGCTTCTGTAAAAATTATTGTCCTCCAATGTGGAATCTTCAGCGGGTAACTTTTTCCACTTGATGAGATACTCTGAGATTGATGTATTTTGAAGCTGTTGATTTCTCGGTTCTGTGACTACTTCGGGTTCCAATATGATTTTTCCTTCCTTGTCAAGTTCTCGCAATATTGTTTGAAGTGGGATCTTCTGCAACTTTTGAATGAGTTCCCACTCCTTTGGGCATATGGATATCTGTAAGGCCTGGTGTTTGGAGGAACACTTCCTGGAATCAAATGAATAGCATGATCATGATCACGAATAGGTGGGAGGCCTTTGGGAGTCTCAAATACCTTGGAATGATTTTCCAAAAGGTTTTGGAGATCTGAAGAAATACATGATTTTGATGTGGGACCTTCTAGTGAACATAATTGTGAAATTACGCCCCATTGTTCTTTATTTAGAAGCTTTGTCATGCTGTTAGAGTTGATTACCTTTCTCGGTTTCCCTTCGATACCCCTCAATTCAACTTCCTTTCCTTCCAAAAAAACAAATTCAAGAAAAAATATTGAAAATTAAAAGTTGTCGTAGCCAAATATTGTATCCATTGGATTCCTAGTAAAACATCAGCACCACCCATTGGAATGGAAAGTATTGGGCTATTCAATACATATTCTCCCATGGATAGCTTGATATTATGGCACTTTCCAGAGAAATTTATAGTTTCTCCACTTGCAACAATCACTTGACACTCTGGTATTGGATATAGGAAGCAATTCAATTCCTTGGCTATCTTACAATGAATAAAATTACGGGTACTTCCCAAATCAATCAACATTATTACCTTTTTCTTCTTGATATGTCCTTCTATCTTGATAGTTTGAGGAGTGGTAATTTCTTCCAATGCATTACAAGATATGGTCTTATTCATTTCTTGATGCTCGATGTGATCTTTCACTTCTTGAACATTTTTATTCTTGATATGTCCTTCTATATTGATAGTTTGAGGAGTGGTAATTCCT
>APFE031097658.1:47642-101002 GCA_000404065.3 Pinus taeda
CAATGGGAAATCTCTGTGTATATGTGTTTTATGTGTTATGCTCTCGCATTTTTTATTTTTCCTGTGATTTAGAATTCGTATGCAGGTAATTTCTGTACGGGGTTAAAACCTACAATTCAAAATCTTTGCTCTCTGAATTTTCAAGAAGTCCTGAGGACAAAATAGTTGATGACAAAATTCGTGAGGTGTTGTTTAGATCAGAAAACGAAGAAGAACTCATTGGAATTATTTTAGATTTACAAAAAAGAGGGATTGATACTTCATCTTTAGTATCACAAAAAGATAAAGAGGAAATTTTGGAAGTTGTTACTTTTGAATTATTGTTAGAAAGGGAAGACTTAGATCAACTTAAAGAACTTGATCCTTTCGAAATCTTACAAAGTCCAAAATTCTGTTTGTCAAGTTGAAATCTTTAAGATATTTTGTATATGACCAAAATTTGTTTTGGAAAGATGCAGGAGGGATTTTATTAAATTGTCTCCTTGAAGAAGAAGCTGATAAAGTGATTGAAGAATTTCATAAAGGAGATTGTGGAGGACACCATTATTAGAAAGCTACTGCAAACAAGATCCTAAGATCTGGATATTTTTGGCCAACTATGTTCAGAGACATTTACAAAAGCGTGGCTACATGTCATGAATGTCAAATATTTGAAGGAAAGAGGAAACTTGTGCCTTTGCCTTTGGTTCCTATATATGTTGAAGCACCTTTCCAGCAATGGGGATTGGATTTTATTGGAGATATTCATCCTCCTTCATCAGGACAACATCGTTGGATTCTCATAGCCACGGATTATTTCACCAAATGGATAGAGGAAATTCCAACAAGGCAAGCTAATGATTCAATGATTATCTCTTTCCTAGAAAATAATAAATTGTCTAGATTTGGCTGTCCAATGAAGATTATAACTGACAATGCTCAAGCTTTTAAGTCCAAGAAAATAATTATTTTTTGTCACCAATACCACATCACTCTTGGACATTCTACTGCTTATTATCCGTAAGGAAATGGCCTTGCTGAATCATCAAACAAAAGCATTGTAAGGATCATTAAGAAGGTGCTACAGGAAAACAAGAGAGCTTGGCATTTGAAATTGAAGTATGCTTTGTGGGTTGATAGGATTTGTACAAAGAGATCTATTGGCACTTCACCATATGAATTAGTGTACGGTGCTGAAGCTATATTTCCAACATCACTTGGAGTACTTATAATGAAACTAATTCAAGGACTAGAAGAGGAACCAAATGTTGTACAAAGGAGAATTAATCAGTTGATATCCCTGCAGGAGAAGAGAAATGAAGTGTATGACAGTCATCAACATAGTCAGAATAGAATCAAGAATACATTTGATAAAAAGATCAAAGAAGTTAGTTTTCAAATCCATGACAAAGTGCTGAAATGGGAGGCCAGAATCGAAGAAAAGGGTAAGCACGGTAAGTTCGAGAATTTATGGAAGGGTCCTTACCAGATTGCTACTTTCCATGGAAACAACACTTACATTTTGCAGGAAATTGATGGAGAATCATATGCTGGAGGACCTGTTAATGGCAGGTTCCTAAAGCATTATCATTGTTGAAATACTATCAATTTCTCATAACATTGTATATATCTATTTTATCAATTTTTCTTTTTCGATAATAATGACAAGCTGAAACAGAAGGCTTAAGCCCAAGGTGAAGGCCCAAGAAGCTTAAAGGGAATGCTTGTCAAATAAATCTCTATTTACCATAAGAGGATAAAGCACTGGACCTGTGAGTTCTTAGTGTACCATAGGGGCACACTATCCCAAGTGGAGCCATTGTTATCACTTAAGAAATAATTTCTAAATTCTAAGCATCAGTTCTATTCCAAAGGATTGGTGTTAGTCTTGGTCTAGTCTTTCCATGGTTGCTTTAGTGTCTAAGATCTAGAAAAGAGTCTTGTTGGTATGGTCAAATAGGGTCAACACTTCGTTCTTGCCCATCACTTGTCCCACATCACACATAAATTCCATATGTCAAACTTGTTTCAAGGTTCTTATGCACTACGAAACTGTCTAGGAGTTTTCGTAGCACAAAACCCAGTGTAGGAGTTTTCGTAGCTCAAAACCCAGAATTTGCACTGCCTGCGCTACGAAATCGGGGATTCCTGCAGATCCGTGGCAAATCTCATCCAGCTATCAAATCTATCAGAATCCGTTAATCTTACATCATCAATTGTCAGCCCATACACTTTTCCTATCACATTCAACCACTTATTCTCATCATTAGCTTCATTAGGTGTCTTGGTATGCTCAGGTTGCAAGTTTCAAAAAGGAGCCAAGTATTTACAGCTATGATTATGTTTGGGTTCATGCATGAGGAACAGACTGACAGGCGTTCAATTAGAATCCTTTGAAGATCAAGCAAGGCAGCTTTCCTTATCCATTTCAAACGAGGCAGTGACCGAGATTAAGATGGTGCAAGCCTTTTCAATCTTCACTTTCCAGGAATTCCATGGAGGGGTCTACAGAAAGGAGAGATCATAGGTCAGGCAGGTGTCTGAGGAATGAACCTGAAGGCTTAGATATTATCCTAAAGAACAATGAATTTGAACGAGCCTTCAAACAGGTTGGTTGTTGGAGATTTTGTGAAAAACTTCAAGGAGGTCATATGCAAGTCACCAGAGAATTTGCTTTAAATTTCACAGGATTGAATTCAAAAGTTGGGGTGCTCGAATTACCAATCTCTCTAGAGGTTATATCTATAGTCACTAAAATTCCAAGGGGACAGGAGAAGTGGTTTAAAAATTTCGAGTTTGATATGACTCCATGCAAGAAATTTTTGAAGCCAGAGTTCATTGATTCAGAATTAAAGAAGTCAGTTCCCAGGAGTTTTGTCAAAGATTCATATGCCAATTTACTTACCCGCATACAAAGATACTTCACCTATGAGGGGAGGTATCATAAGGTGTATTCTTATCACTTCAAGCTGCTGCTTCATTTCACTGGAAAGATATCTCTTGATTTTCCTTTCTTTTTGTTTCATAGCCTAGGTAAAATGTGTGACAAGGTTCAGTTGAAGAAGGAAGCCTGTGAGACCTCATTGTTTCCTCACGGCTTAGTCAAATTGATTGTTTTGCATGAGCTCCAGAAAATATATAGGGAATGGTCCATGTTTATGTTTATGTCTGGCTTCAAGAATGAAACTGGTCTCAGTCCTCAGGCTACGAGGATTTCTCCACCGGCAGTTAGTCATCATGTAGAAACAAGATCAAGGAGATTCGCGAAATCGAAAGTTAGGAAACAGGTAAAGGAGCCCAAAAGACCACTAGTAATCCAAGACACACCCCAACAATCACAAAAAGGGAAAGGTCATATCAAAGAGGGGGTACACGAGCAATCTACAGGTGAAACAGTCCAAAGAAGAGTAACCAGGAGCCAGTTAGCTAAAGAAAAAGGCAAGACAATGGTTACTGAGGGAAGCCCGTTTTCAAAAGGAAGTTTGAATGATTTGCTTCAACCTATTGACATTGAAGAATCTCCTCTGGTTCGAGCAGACTTGATAGAAATAAGTAAAGGCAAAACTAAAAGGGCCAAAACCTCTAAAAATCTCAAATTTGATGATCAAGTTTCTGAATTTGTTCTTAAGCCAAGAAGACCTGTGACAAGGCATTCAAAGGGGATACAAGAGGCACTACCAGAGGCAAGTGAAACAAGGGAGGTAATAAAATATCATGAAGGACCCATGGCTTCATTAGAAACATCATCACAGCTGCATAAAAACGATAGAGGTAGGGCAGTTATCTCTCAACAAGAGGAATGCAGTTTTGAAGAGTTGAAAAAGAAATTGAAGTTAGCAAATCTTGAAATTGCCAAATTGAGAAAAACCTCAAGGAAACATGCAATCAAGGAAGATCATTTTTATAAAATGGAGGCTCTGTGGGAATATAAAACGATTTCAATACCCGAAGTGGTCAATTATCATGCTCAATACTACACCTGGACAGTCCCTGCAATACAAGATGCGAGACACATCAGAAGGGTCAATGCAAAACTGAGATCTAGAATCAGAAGTATGAAGAGGAAAATCGAAGATCTGAAGATACAATTGAGCCAGCATGAAGGACATCTTTAGCTAAGAAAAATCACATAGCAAGTAAGGCTGAGTCCGAAATTTTGATAGATTACCTTTTGAAGTTTACCTTGAAGAATGGTGTCTATGTATCCATTTTTTAACAGCTTCATGACAGATGGAAAAGCCATTTCAAGGAAAAGAAAGCTTAAGAAAGCTAAATTTTGGCCTTAAACTGTGTTTTTGAATTACATAGCGCGCTATGAAACTGCTGTAATTGCATATTATGATTTAGTGGACCAATTTTGAGAGACAAAGGGAAATATTTTTGAAGAGGAGTCTCTAAAAAGGATCATTTACAAAGTTTAAACATCCAGCAAGGGCAAAACAAGTAGAGGAAGGACATCTTTGAACTCTAAGCTATATGTTATAAAATTGATCATTATTTCATAGCTAGTATTGTTCATGATGCTTCAGGCAGCATTAAAGAAGTTTTGTCTTAACACGTGTATATGGGCAAGGTCTAAAGTGTATGGAAAACAAGATAATCCAATGCATTTCTATGTAATGAAGAAGAACAACAGGGATAATTGACTTCGAAGATCCTGGTGGAGACCAAAAGCAGAAAAACAGGAGCAGCTTCCTCATTTCCAGGAATAGTAAACGAATGAGGCATCAAGGGCCAGCAAGGAGTTTCAAACCACCACCAAAGCTAAACTGAAGAAGGCCATTTATCAGAGAACAAGTCTAGATTGTAACCAATGCTACTACCAACATGATGAGGAGTTATACTCCTAATTGATTTAGGTCTCTAGAACTGCCAGTTAACAGTCAGTTACATTTAATAGTTAGTTTTAAGTAGCAATAGGTGTCATAGTAGGAAGAATTTGAATTCCCCTCATGCTGGAGGAGGAATCTAAGTCATGTAATGAACTCTATATATTGGAGAAAATCTAATGTACCAAGGGTTGGAAATTTTCAGAGAAACTTTGATATTGTGCTTTTTGTAAGACTATATTTTTTAGTAATACAGTATTTGGCTTTGCTTCTCATGAATCAAAAGGAATTCAATGTTCAGAATGTCTTGTATTGTCCTCTTCTCAGTAATTACAGTGGTATAAATGTGTGATTACTTAGAAATCACTGATTATGCTCTAATTTCCTTCATACATTTATAAACTGTATTTTCCTATATGTTTCTGATGTGTTCTCAAGGTGTTGAATTCTAGATGCCCTGACTTCCATGTAAGGCTAATATTATTGTCATACTAAAACAATTTTGACTCCATAAGCCCAATGAATATTTTCTAATTGTGTTTCAACCATTTATACTTCTTCATTTTTTTTGTAGAGTTAGCCATCTTATTCATTATCAAAATCTTTAATCTTGTGAGAGAGCCCTCTCAGGTTGGGGAGGCTAAGCCTTAGCCAAAAGTAGGTTTGAAACAGTTACTCAAGGTCCACCTGATCAGCAGCCTTTCAGGGGGTTGATTTTGAGATAACACCCTCCTCAGCCCCTCACCAGTCTTAGACCTACCATCTCACTCAATTCTAAGTGCTAAAACACCTACCTACCTTGCCCTACAGAACACCCTGCAATTCTAACTTGATTTCCAAGACCGAAAGCTGCCTGCTCCATTTGATCCATCAACCAACTCATCAAAATCAACCAAAAACCCTAGAGCTACTATACCTAGCCTAAAATCCATATTCATTTCAGTCATCTCAACTAATATTGACAAGGAGAGAGCCCTCTCCCAAACTGGTAGGGCTAGCTACCAGGTTAAGCTTGGTTTGTGGTTATCCTAGGATTGCCTCCCTTCACCCTGAAGTCAATCTAGGCTCTAACACCTTGGCTGAAAAATCCTTCCTCGTGGTCTAAGTAAAAAAAATGCAAAATATCTAACCATGTTAATTTGATGGGAGATATGTTGTGTAGACATCAATATTGCTATAGAAATGTATGTTGAAGTTGTGCCTAGTACTTATTGCATAGAAACCAAAAGGGATGTTTTACCACTTTTTGAAGTTGAGAAAGGCGAGAATTCCATAAGCATTTCCCATTCTTTGAATGTGAGATAAGAAATAGGGCACTCTCCTTTTAGGACATGTTGTAGTTCACTTGTCTTGTGCACATCCCACACTTGGGTCAGTACATTGGCCAATGGCCAATGTTTTTGTGCGTTGGCGAAAATATCAATACTTAAGATCTTAGTGTACTAGTCTTAGATCTAGTAACTCTTGACATGGTGATTCTCTTTCGGGATTTTCCACCACGTTAGCACATGCAATTGGACTGGATACACTGTGGGAGGGAGGAGAGCTCGGTGGCAATCATTGTTGCAGTTATACTATTGAGTTGACTATGAGATCTAAGGGATGCGCTCTGAGATTCTTCTACCCTATTTTTAATTTGTTTGTGATATTCCCTTGTATTATTTTATCTTTGTAGGACATTTTGATAACATATGATGAAAAACTATTACTCATGATTTTATATATTTGATTGATAGTGTAATGTTGTGATGCAGTTCTATATTCTATATTGAATTTTGTGCACATCCATTATCTCTTTATAGTTGCATATCTCAGTTTTTCACAGGGTTCACCAATAGAAAGTGGAAACTATGCTTTTAGGGTTTTATTCTAACAAATTTGTGTGCATTGATGTAGGTCAAAATCCCATCCCAATAGGCCCTTATATAAATGAGACATCCTTTACATGCAAGCCTAAACAATATATAATCCTATGTTTGAATTGTGTAGTTCCCATTGTTTTTCTAAAAAAAAAAAAAAAAACTCATTTTCTCTAGCAAATTAAGTCAGAGTACGACTCTTCAACATTGCCCATGTTCACTCTCAACTCATTTACCAAACATGTTGTCATAATAACTCTACGCAGTGAAATATCTAACCACCGAGACTAGGGCATACTACCATAACATTTCCCACCAAGACTAAACTCTTTGTAATAATATTTTCAATAGGAAGTGACTAACATAAAAATCTCATTTTCGCTACTAAATGAAGATAACATATGGCTCTTATGTATATAACTATCAATCAGAAATTAACCCTAGAATTCTTGATCTTGTAAAGGATAAATCAATAGGGAAACTTAATTTCTATTGTCATTTCGATAGTGGCAACACTTTCTCTCATGGTCAATTATCCTAGAATAGCAATGCATTCACATGCCGTCAACAATGGTTGATATAAATAAAAAAAAGCTCTAAACTTTGGGACAACACCTTTAAAATAAAAAGTACTATCATGTTCAAAATGCTATTAAACACAATAAAAAAATACACACATTAACAAATAATAATAATAATAAAAGTAATATTTAAACCAAGTCATATATAAAATACTCCAATTCCACTTTAATTTCCACTTTAATCATTAACTCCATATATTTTGATTCATTATTACCTTCCACATTCCCCACTCCTCCTTTCGGCATTCCATTGCACCTCTTGGTGCAATTTCTAGTCTACTCTCAACTATCTACTTCTTATTCCCACTTTATTTTCAACCAAGATTGGTGTGCTTCTCATTAGATTTTCATTTAAAAAATACAAATTTACAACGTCTTTTACTTAAATTTGATATGTACTTGGTTTGTGAGTATGTTTGCGTAGTGTAAGAGAAATAGCTTCGGAGTGTCTCCTTTTTCATTATTAGATATTTAACACAACTCATGGCTCATTTGGTTGTTCCATTTTCATGTTTCACATATCAACTTATGTATTTGGTTTGTGAGTATGTTGCATAGTGTAATCGTGCACAAGTTTCTACTTCTCCATTCTTAAATATTTGACACAAATCATGGCTCATTGGGTTGTCCAATTTTCATGTGTGCATTGACTATTAGTTGTGCTATACCTATTTTTCACACCATGGGATGTTAAGCTTGAAGCAATTTTGCAATATGATTTCCCCATTGTATTGAAGTTGTCTATGTAACATTTCTATTTTCTTTTGGCAATTTTCTTTCTTGTATTTGACTTTTAACACCTTTTTATCCATTAGATCCCTTTCTTCTTCTTTAATATAGAATTCTTTAAACATTTCCTTAATTGTTGGTTCATTATTTTTTTCCTCGTTTTTAGCTCATCTTCATTGATTTCCTTCTCATAATTTTTTGTATTTGACTTTTAACACATTTTTATCCATTAGATCCATTTCTTCTTCTTTAATATAACATTCTTTAAACATTTTCCAAGTTATGAGAAATGAGAAAATTTCCAAGTAAAATCACATTCATAATTTATGGTCGGCACGTTTCGAACCATCAATTGTGGTTCATCATTAGGACTAAGATTAAGCTCTCCATCTTAGTCCTGATGATGAACCACAGTTGATGGTTCAAAATGTGTCGACCAGAGATTATGAATGTGATTTTACCAAAATAAAATTCTCATAACAATAAGAATCACAAAAACTTGAATCAAGAGATTTGTCAAGTTGTTGGTTCATTATTTTTTTCCTCATTTTCATTGATTTTAGCTAGAATCCCATCCCTCACATGGTTGCCATTTTTGGTCTATATAAAGTCAATGTTTTGAATGCCAACAATACATGGGTACCATTTTTTATGTATAGAGAATCAATGATTTTAGTTCCTCCCATTCAATTTGATACAATATTATTTCATCTTAGGAGTATCTTGTAAAGTGTGGTGTTCTTTAGTTTTAAATAAATTGTTATTATGATTTTGTACTTACTCAGTTTTGTTCAATTTGTTTGATTCTAATTGTGGTGATTTTTAGTTTTAAACAAATTGTTATTATGCTTTTGTACTTATTCAATTTTGTTTCATTTGTTTTATTTTAATTATTGAGCCGAGAGGCTTATTCTACAACCCAGTACCAGTGTGAGGGGGATGTGTAAGTTTGTCCTTCTGTCATCGGTTGAGCTGACACATGCCCCTTTAAAATTAAAATAAATAAATTATGCTCTAAATAGAAAAATAATGTTGCTAAAATAAAATTGAATATGTTGTAAAGTAATTAGAAGTTAAAAAAAAATGTGAGTAAGATGTTTAAACCTTATATTTTTCAAAAGTATTTTAACATGGGATTTAAATATACTATTTGAAGATCTATATTAACTAATTTATGTAGATATCAACTTCATATATATCTATATATAGAAAAGAATCTGTTAAAATAAAATAATCTAATGTTGTATATAGAAAATATTCAATGTGGGTATACTATACCGAGAGGGGATAATATGGGGTACAAAGGGAGGTACCCCATATTATCCCCCCTGCGTATACTAAAACAACCACTGCTTATCACCCTCAGGAAAATGGGCAAGTGGAGATCACAAATAGAGCCTTGGAGAACACTCTAACTAATGTTGTTAGCAGCAACAAAAAGGATTCGGCAGGCATACTTATAGAATCCACTTGGGCCTACAATACCACTTGGAAGACAAACATTGGATTTACCCCATTTGAATTAGTCTATGGGAAGAAGGCCCTATTGTCTATTGAATTTTAATACAATAACCTAAGGATGACAACTCGGTTAGATTTATACCTCACAGTAACAAAATAAGAGAGGCTACTCCAACTCAATGGTTTAGATGAATTCATATTGCAAGATATCCTACATACTGAGGTAGTCCAGCTATAGAGGAATATTTGGGATGACAAACACATTAGGGAGAGATATTTTTAAGAAGGTGATCGGGCCCTTCTATATGATTCAAGATTCAAGGATTTCAAAGGAAAATTAATGACAATATGGTTGGGCCCTTATTTAGTGGAAAAATGTCGTGAGAATGGGTTTGTCCAAATCAGAACAATTGATGAGGAAGGTATCCCTTTTCTTGTCAATGGTTACAGATTGAAAGTGTACAAAATACCTTTGTCCAAAGAGGAGTTTATTAGTTCAATTAGCAAGGATTTGAACGTGATCGAGAGGCTCACAACCCTCAGTTCACCAAGCTTCTAATAAAAATAAAAATAAAATAAATACAATAAAGGGCCTAGGTGAAAACCTCCATGAGGCATATGAGGCCAACTCTAGGGTTGAAAACCTCTATGAGGCAGCCCAAGAAAAAAAAAAAAAAAAAAAAAAAGAGTAAGATGAAAATATCCTCAGGTGAAAACCTCCTCTAAGGTGCCTTAGTCAGGAAGGCAGATTGAAAACCTCTCCCAAGGCAGTTTACATGTCTCAGAAAAAAGGGAGGTAAAAGAAAAAGAAAAAATAAAACACAAGGAGGAGTCTTACATCATTTTTGCTAACATTTTTCTTTTGAAGGACTCCAGACAATCAAGGGCACAACAATTGAAGAACATATCCCATGGTGCATTTCTCCATTCCCCTAGCCAACCACTATATTTCCATCATCATTCATCCATATCCCTGCCTCTCTCCATCACTTAGCAAGAAAATTCATCCAATTTTTCCTCAATCCTGCAATGCTACAAGACTGTCCTGAATTGTTATAGGATTGTTCTAAACGGCTACAGAATCGACCAAAAATGCTACAGGATTGAGATCCACTAGGAAAAAGGGGCCAAAATTCATGTTTTTCCTTGTGAAATTTTAGGAGAGGTCCACCCAACTTACTTCACCTCTCATCCACTCCATTAAGCTAATTCCATCCTCAAAATTCCACCTTTGACCATTAAAAAAAACACAGAACATAGGACTTTGCCTTCACTCCTTTTCACAAACTTTCACCACCTTTAGAAGCTTTTGTTCTTGTCCCTCGACTCACTATGATTTATCCAAGTCCTTGAATGCAGAATGAGGTTTTAAGAAGGAACTGAGTGACTACTATAGGAAGGAGATCAATCATGTAGCATCCTACACATATCCATCAAAACCATAGACAAAGTATTGTTTCAGCTCTAGAATGAAAATTTGGCCATCTTGAAGCATCAATATACCATATCTTAGGCTTGGAGAAGTCACACCATCCCTTAGGAACAATTGTAAGATCACAAATAGATCAGAAACTAAGAAAACCCTGCATGGGAGGGATATTTTATCAGTCAAATACATCATCATGTTGTTTTTTTTAAAGAGGACGTGTGCATAAGCAAGGCAATGGAAGATAACACCTTCAGAGACCAGTTGATAACACCTTTAGTAGCAACATTAACGCATCTCCAACAACTAAACATCACAGGTAGTCTTAGGTAAGACACCCCTCACTCCTTCCCTATGTGCATATTGGTAAAAAATTTGTTTAATGAATGAGAATAGAGTTTTCATGGGCTGGAGGTGACCAGTAAACTTGGACACCTTCAATTAGTAAACTGCAGTATACTCAACCACCCATGCAACATGGAAAAGTCAAAGTGAGGGGGTGATAATTACGAGGAGTGGGGACAATGACTAAAAGAGGAAATATGTGCATAGGCCAGGTCACAAAGTGCTCCAAGCCCATTACCACAAAAGGGAATAAAAGGACAAGGCTCCATTTCACTTGCACCGATGCTCATTCCCAAGAAACGGTTAGAGAGGCCCATCAAGATATCAAAGGACGAGCTAGATTCTACCAAAGGCAACCTAGGATGCAACATACGAGCTACATAGTTGATTTCTAGGTGTTACACGACCAGACACCATTGCTACAGGAATGTAGAGGAGGTGCTAGAAAGTTGAACTAAGAGTAGAAAAAGAGTCCAACCCACCAAGAATTTTCCTCAAACCCCCATGAAGATAAAGGAGTCATCCTGAGAAGGGTATGTGGAATCCTCCCTCCATTCATAATTATGCTTTCTACAGGTGTCCTGTAGCAAACCCTTGTGCAAATAAATTCCTTTGAAAAAATTATTTTCTCACATAAGAAAGGCAAGGAAAGAGTAGTGGAAGTTTTTTCACTACAATAAAGGGTATCATCCTTTTCCTTCTCTGACCAAAAAACATCATCCACACCATCTCTACCTATGCACCCTAGACTACTCAAAGCAAAATCTTGAAAAATTCCCTTCAGGTAATTTAAGGAAGGAGTGTTGGAAATAATATTGAGAGGGGGGGTGAATCAGTACTATCAGATCAATAATTTAATTTTCAAAACATATTTGTATACGCTATTTCAGTTAAGTGAACTAGCGTGTATGCGCGACTGTACTTAAGGCAACCAGCGTATATGAAGATATCTTTTTATTTACCCAATTATCATGCATTGAACTTTAACCAGTATATCAGGAATTCATTAGACAGTGCAGTAAAAGCAGAATAAAGCATCACACATAAGCAACACACATGAACACCATGATATAAGGTGGAAACCCAATGTGGGTGAAAACCACCCATTGATGTCGTCTCTGTCTTCTTTTAATAATAAGAAAATATGTTTACAACTTTTGTACTGGTGCAGACTTATACCAGTACGTAGGCTTCTGCCTACAGAATGTTACAACCTTCTCTCATTCTCCAGCTTCTCCTGGAAGGGAGCTACAACCCCCTAGCTCTTGTACTAGCCGATATGTTTGCTAGTACGTAGGCGCCGACCTACAGAAGGCTACGACCTTCTCTTTTCTTCCAGGGACCACATTTCATAAATTTTTAGACTGGATCCATCAACAACATCATTCAATCATCAAATATATATGCATCAACCAATCACCTTTTGAACCAACCATAGCCAAGTCAATCATTCACTTAGACAACCCATAAATCTGATCATTCAGAATACAGTAACCAGAACCCAAACCAAAACCCAGAACTCTACAACAGTAAAGAGAAACAACTGAAACATATTTTATAAGGTGTACACTACTTCCATGTGTCGAACCTACATGTACACATGCTTTTCTCAAAGCCAACCAGCGTACACATCAGAAAATATAAATTCAAAGTTTTACAGCTATTGCAGACTTTAGTTATACCTGGATCATATCATTTACAGAATAATATATGCGTCAGTATTTAGATCTAGAATATACATGAGCAAAAGCACATAATGATAGTTCATTTTATGCCTTAAGATCCTAATCCATCATTAGATTTGATCCCTCGTCATCAGCTAAGGTTCATCCTTGGTTCAGATCCAGCAATGCACCATAACCCAATAAACTGCATACTAGATCTCACACTTCATCAGATATTCGATACTTTCACACCTTGGGCTAATGATTTTCTCCTCCTTTTATAGTTTTAGGCCTTTCTCAATACCATGGACCAATACCTTGGACCAAATACCTAGGGTCAATACCTCGGACCAAATACTTTGGAACAATACCATGGACTAAATTCTTCGGACCAAAAACTTAGTTTTCCAAAGTACACGCGCTTTGCCTTTCGTAAAGTGTGTGTGTACGTATACGCGACTTGAATACAGTGAACCTTCGTGTATACGCAACTTGGTCAATGGTCAACCTGCGTATACCTCTCTTTCTTCATTATGTGAAGACTAATCTGTAATTCTTTTTTGTTTACCTGCTATACTTTGATGTTTCATCTAAGTAAGTTGCCATCAAGGACAATACTTGAATCGTAATGCCAACAATCTCCCCCTTTGGACTTGATGGCAACACCAAGTCACTCTCCCCCTTTGACATCAAGGGCAAAGGGTCATGCTTCCCTTGAGTACATGTTGAATTCTCTGATATGCTGAAGTGTGTTGATTGAGCTCCCATGATCGAGTCCATACTCCCCCTGAGCACATGCAAAGTCTGCAAAAATATGTTCTAGAAGAATACCATGACTCTATACATGCATCACCAATGACCTTCCTATCACCAATGACTCATACGTACATCCATTTCCCAACCAAGTGGGGATATACCAAATTTGACTCATCCACCCAACCAAGTGGGGATATACCAAATGTTTATACATAACAAAAACACGAAACATTACATCATCCGTCCCATGCATAGTGGGGTTACAAATTAGGTATTTTCATGACCTTTACATTAAATTATATACATGACATATATAACAGAGACCAAATATCTTAAACAAGACCATGATAGTCATCAGCAACTATCATCGGCAACATCTGTCAATCAGCATCCAGACCAGCGCCCTGTATATGTCCATTATTAGTTCCCAAAATATGTCGGCATGTATCAACTCATCCTCTTGATCTCATAAAGATCAACTTGCTTCGTTCCCTTATCATAACCTTCCATGGATCAACTAAGCATATGTCATATCTCCAAGTGGTAGCACAAAATCATATCACATGTATGTGAAAACACTATAAACATTTCTATCAAGACCTGCATGATCTTTCCACAAGAACCTTCATTATATCATCACTAGGGAACATACCATATCATCAACCATGATAATCAACATATATGAGTACCAACCTATCATCATAAATTAAGAACTCATTAGGTACCAAAGATTTCTAGACATAATGCCAACAATGCTTTATTAAAAGCATACCATGTTCTCCCCCTGAACCTATTCGACCTGTTTACTATCAGATCTGATCATTACATATGTCAATAAGAGATATCAAAGTATCATCATCAATCAGATATACATCAAGTTATCAACAACTTTATGAGGACCAATATATTTCCACATGTTATTAGCAGAGTGAAACCATCATCAAACAGAGCAGATACTTGACAGAACCATAGCAGACCCCTTATTTTTCTGAGTCTGGCCCACTGCTTTTCTTCAAACCAACATAAACGCGACTGTGCCCACAAAAACCCGTGTATGTACACGACTACGCTTTATGAAACTCTCATATAACCACCTTTCTTTGAAGAAAATAGGATTTAACAGCAGGATGATGCAATAAGTACTCCCCGCTTTTGTCTGAGATATTCAAATGTCTCTCTAGGCAGTGGTTTAGTGAATATATCAGCAACCTGTTCTTTGGAGGCAACATACTCCAATTTGACCTTTTTTTCAAGCGCTTGTTCATGTAGAAAATGGTATTTGATGGATATGTGCTTGGTCTTAGAGTGCATGACTAGATTCTTTGAAATATTGATGGAACTTTTATTATCACAGAGAATGGAGATGGGTGGAGTACATGTTATCTAAATGTCTTGCAAGGTTTGCATCATCCAAAGTAGTTGTGTGCAGCAATATGCAACAACCACGTATTCTGCTTCAGCTGTAGATAATGCAATTGAACTTTATTTCTTACTGAACCATGACACTAACTTGGAACCCATATAGAATGCACCACCACTAGTTCTTTTTCTGACATCAACACTTCCTGCCCAATCTGCATCTGTATATGCATGAAGTGTAAGATCTGTATATCTAGGATACCATAAACCAAAGTTCTGTGTTCCTTGAAGATATTTAAAAATCCTTTTGACTTCCTGAAGATGTGATTCCTTTAGATTTGCTTGGAATCTTCCAACTATTCCCACTACATGCATGATGTCCGGTCATGTACCTATTAGATAAAGCAGACTGCCAATCATGGATCTGTAAGTTGGTTGATGTACTGTTGTTGATTCATCATTTGAGCTAAGACTACATCCTATTACCATTGGGGTACATACTGGTTTAGAATCTTCCATGCCGTACTTTTTTAGGATCTGTTTGAGATATTTGGTTTGTGAGAGAAAAATACCATCTTTATTTTGTTGAACTTGTAGACCAAGAAAATAGGTAAGCTCACCAAGCAAGGACCTTTCAAATTCTTGCTACATTACTGAAGCAAAATTCTGACTCATGGATTCTTCATTGCTACCAAAAATGATATCATCAACATACACAACAATTATTAGCAATTTATCAATGTACATCTTTGTATATAGATTGTTATCTGCTAACCCCTTTGAAGAACCCTGTTGGTGGAGATATTTGTCAAGACGGTAATACCAGGCTCTTGGAGCCTATTTTAGACCATAGAGAGCCTTTCTGACTTTGTATACAAGTTTTGCATCATTTCCTAGAATGAATCCTTCTGGTTGTTCAATATAGACTTCTTCTTCTAAGTCTCCATTAAGAAAGGTAGATCTTACATCCATTTGGTATACTTTGAATTTCTGGAAACTAGAAAGAGTAAGAAACATTCTTATGGCTTCAAGTCTAGCAACATGTGCAAAAGTTTCTTCAAAATATATACCTTCTTGTTGAGCATATCCTTTGCAAACAAGTCTGGCCTTGTTTCTAATAGCTTCTCCATTTTCGTTCAGCTTGTTTTTGAATATCCATTTAGTTCCTATGATATTCTTATCATGAGGTCTAAGAACTAATTCCCAAGTATTATTCTTTTCATTTTTCTCAAGTTCTTCATTCATGGCCTTGACCCAACATTCATCTTTGCATGCTTCATTTACATTTTGAGGTTCGGTGGAAGATAGTAATGCTAGATAGCTTGAGGCTTCTATAATAGTTCTTCTTTCCTGCACACCTACCCCTTTTTCCCCTATAATTTGATTTTCTGGATGATTTTTTTGAACATACCTGGACAGAGTCTTTTCTTCTACCATTATCTCTTCTTCTGGTGCTTCATTGGTTTCTTCTTCAGAATCAATGTGATTTGATGTGGGAAAATTATCTGCATCATCTTCATTGTCATAATCTTCGGTTTTTATTTGATTTGGATTTTTGCATGCTTCATCAACCACAACATCAATACTTTCAATAATTTTCCCAAGTATTTTATTATAACATGTATATCATTTACTTCGGGAAGAGTAGCCAAGAAGAATACCCTCATCTGCTCTGGGTTCAAACTTACCACGTTTTTCATCAGTCCTTTTGATGTAACATTTGCTTCCAAAAACTTTGAAGTATCTTACAGTAGGAGTCTTACCATACCAAAGTTCATGTGGAGTTTGAGTGATGTTTACCCGTACGTTTTCTTGGTTGAGAATAGTGACGGCGGCGAATGCAGCTTCACCCCAGAAGGTTGCAGGAGTTCCAGATTCATCTAGCATAGCTCAAGCCATTTGTTTAACAGCTCTGTTCATTCTTTCTACCACTCCATTTTGCTGAGGAGTCCTTGCGTTGGAGAACTGCCTTTCTATTCCATGTTGTTCACAAAATTCAAAGAACTCATCCGAGGTAAATTCCCCTCCTCAATCAGATCTTAGGCATTTGATTTTGAGATCTGATTCATTTTCAACCAAAGCTTTGAAGGTTTTGAATTTTTCAAATGCTTCGTCTTTATGCTTTAGAAGACCTATCCAACACATTCTGGAAAAATCATCAATGAACAATATAAAATATTCTTCTCCACGAGGTGACTTTCTCCTTGATGGTCCACATAAATCAGTATGAACAAGTTCAAGAGGCTTACTAGCTGACCCTTCTTTTTCAATGAAGTGAGACCTGGTTTTCTTACCGAATTGACATGATTTACATATTATATTTCTAGGAATGTTGATATTAGGAAGATCACGAACAGCCTGGAATCTGCATGCATTTCTTATTTGAGAAAAGCTTATATGCCCCAATCTTCTGTGCCATAGCCAGTTTTCATCATTTTTGCTTAGATAACATTGTTGTTGTCCTCCCTTGAGTCTGTGTAAGTTGTTTGGAGATCTTGTACCTTTGATCACGGTTTCTCCTGTATCAAGCTCACAAAAAACACATCCGTTTGATTGAAATACCACTTCATTTCCTTGATCACACATTTGACTGACACTCAACAGGTTATGTTTCAGACCATCAACATACATAACATTCCCAGCTTTAACCTTTTCTTTCAAGAAAACAAAGCCTTTACCTTTTATGACAGCAGAAGTGTCATTTCCAAATGAGGCAATCTTTTATTTCTAAGGCATTATATGAGTGAAGTTTTTCTTTGTCACCTGTCATGTGTCTTGAGCATCCATTGTTGATGTACCATTGATTTTCTTTTCCTTCTGCATACAAGGCTATACCACATCTTTCTGTTTTCAGTTCTTTCTTTCTCCATATTTTGGGATTTAATGGAGTTTTCTCCTTTTGAGATATTTGCCAAAATTTACTCCTGCATTCAAATTCTTCATGGCCGAAGTTGTTACAGATTGAGCATTCTATTTCATTTTCAAGAAGAGAAAATTTATTATAGGAACTTTTCTTGATCCCTGTCACATTCCTTTGATTTTGTGCTTCTCTAGTCATGACGGACTTGTAGGCAACACATTGAGCAGCTTTGTGTCCAAAGTTATGACATGAAAAACATTGGCCATTAAAGAAGTTCCTGCGATTATCGAATCTATTGACCTGGTGATTGTAGTTTCTATTCAACTTTGAAGCAAATTGAGTATGATTTACCTAAGGTTGGTTGTGGCTTCTATTCATCCTTGAAGTAAATGGAGCCTGATTTACCTAGTGATCTGCTTTATGCCTTTGCTGACGAGTGTCATATTGTTCACTGTTCTTTGTTGCATCGAGATAGCTTTTAGTGGAAGTTGACGGCTTATGTGATTGATATGCTTCTTCAGCATATCCAAGACCTGTCTTTATCAGAGGAGAACGTTGCACTTTGATAATTTCATTTAAGGTTTCTGATCCTTTAGCAAATCTAAGATTGAGAGCTTTTGTTTTCTCAAGATCCTTTCTTAGACCCACAATTTCACATTCTAGTTTTTCATTGTGTTTTTCTCTTTCAGCAAGTTGGTATGTCAAGGTATCTATAATCATATTCTTTTCTTCTAAACAGAGTTTGAGTTTAGATATTTCTTCATAAAGATCATCTTCATATAAAGCATCCCAAAATTATCATCTTCATAAGCCATCAGAAGTCTGTAGTCATTACTATTTTCATATTCATCACTATTCGATAAACCATCGTTATCTTCATGAGTATAGTAGCTCTTTTTACTTACACTTTGTTTTCTTTTCCATTTTATATATTCCTTCCCTTTATCATATTTATCTTTATGAGGACATTTGGCAGCATAATGACTGACTCTACCACAGGCAAAACATTTGAAAGGTATTTTACCTCTGAATCTTCCGGAACCCCGTTGAAGCTTCTTGACAAAGTTTACTTCATCTTCTTCTTCTGAAATATGTCTTGATTCATTGTGTTCTTCTTTTCCTTTTGCTGAAGCTTTAAATGCGGCTTCTCTCATATCTAATGGGCCTCCTTTTCTCATCTCAAAGGTAATTAAGATTCCGTGAAGTTGTGTCATAGTAATAGTCTGTAGATGTTGTTTTTCTTCTATGGCAGATACTTTTGATTCAAATTTAGCAGACAAGGATGTTAAAACTTTCTCAACCAAGGTAAATTCCTTTATCTCTTCACCCAGATTCTTCATGCAATTAACAACCTCATCTATACGTAAGAAGTAACTAGCTATACTTTCATCATTGTGTATCTTAAGAGTTTCATATTGAATTTTGAGAGTTTGCAGTTTAGCACGTTTTACCTGAGAGTCTCCTTTGTAGCTTAGAACGATTTTGTCCCATATTTATTTGGCTGATTTGAGCTGCATAACTTTGACAAACTCTGATTGTGACACACTTCCCAATAGTGTATTGACAGCCTTGGCATTGGTTTCATATTGCTTTTTACCTGTCGTATCTGTAGGAATTGTTGATGGAAATGTATATCCTCCTTCCACGATTTCCCAAACATATATTCCAAGTGATTGAAGATAGGTTGTGGTTCTTATCTTCCAATAATTAAAGTTGCTCCCATCAAATATTGGCAGTCTGATGGATCCCCCGCTTTCTTGATTACTCATGATTATGGATCTTCCTTCAAGCGATCAAGCTTCTTCTGAAGGACCTTCTCTGATACCAATTGTTGGAAATAATACTGGAGAGGGGGGTGAATCAGTATTATTAGATCAATAATTTAATTTTCACAACATATTTGTACACGCTACTTCAGTTAAGTGAACTAGTGTGTATACGTGACTGTACTTAAGGCAACCAGCGTATATGCAGAGATCTTTTGATTTACCCAATTTATCATGCAATGAACTTTAACGAGTATATCAGGAATTCGTTAGACAGTGCAGTAAAAGCATAATAAAGCATCACACATAAGCAACACACATGAACACCAGGATATAAGGTGGAAACCCAATGTGGGTTAAAACCACGTATTGTTGTTGTCTCTGACTTCTTTTAATAATAAGAAAATATGTTTACAACTTTTGCACTAGTGCAGACTTATACCAATACGCAGGTTTCTACCTGCAGAAGGTTACAACCTTCTCTCATTCTCTAACTTCTCCTGGAAGGGTGCTACAACCCCCTAACTCTTGTACTAGCCGATATGTTTGCTAGTACGTAGGCACTGACCTACAGAAGGCTACAACCTTCTCTTTTCTTCCAAGGATCACGTTTCATAAATTTTCAGACTAGATCCATCAACAACATCATTCAATCATCAAATACATCCGCATCAACCAATCACCTTTTGAACCAACCATAGTCGAATCAATCATTCACTTAGACAACCCATCAATCTAATCATTCATAATAATGTCACTAGAATATAGTAACCAGAACCTAGAACTCTGCAACAGTAAAGAGAAACAGCTGAAACATATTTTATAAGGTACACGCTACTTCCATTTGTCGAACATGGGTGTACACACACTTTTCTCAAAGCCAACCAGCATACACATCAGCAAATATAAATTCAGAGTTCTGCAACTATTCTAGACTTTAGTTATACCCAGATCATATCATTTACAGAATAATATATGCGTCAATATTCAAATCTAGAATATACATGAGCAAAAACACATAATGATAGTTCATTTTACGCCTTAAGATCCCGATCCATCATTAGATCTGATCCCTCATCATCATCTAAGGTTCATCCTTTGTTCAAATCCAACAATGCACCATAACCCAATAACCTACATACTAGATCTCACACTTCATCATATATTCGATACTTGCACGCCTTGGCCTAATGTTCTTCTCCTCCTTTTATATTTTTAGGCCTTTCTCAATACCATGGACCAAAACCACTTAGGACCAATATCTTGGACCAAATACCTAGGGTCAATACCTCGGACCAAATATTTTGGACCAATACCATGGACCAAATACTTCGAACCAAAAACTTAGTTTTCCAAGGTATGTGCGCTTTTCCTTCCGTGAAAGTGTGTGCGTACGTATATGTGACTTGAATACAGTGAACCTACATGTATACGCAGCTTGGTCAATGGTGAACCTGCGTATACCTCTCTTTCTTCATTCTATGAAGGCTAATATGTAATTCTTTGTTGTTTACCTGCTATACTTTGATCTTTCATCTGAGTAAGTTGCCATCAAGGACAATAGCTGAATCATAATGCCAACAAGGAGCAATAGGAGCCATGGAGGGAGGTTTCAATCGAAGAGAGCCCTTATACACCAAAATAATCCATCAACATCCTCTTGTTAGAGACATTTTTCTAAGACAACAGTGGATGGGGTTCTTTGAGCAATTAAAGGAGTATGATTATGAGTAACCCATGAGTTTGCCATGGCCCTCAATTCTCAAGGAGAAGACAGTTCTACCACTGTTATTAGGGGACTTACCATCCAACTGAATGCAAATATGATAGCAAGAGTGATCACCATACCCTTAGGAGTTTGATGGGGAAAAGAGGATAGGATAATAAGTGTCACAACTAAGAAAAACTTCTTTCTCCCTGAAGAGGAGCTTGTTGATGACAAAAATGGGGTGAGAAGAGAGAGCCTCCCTTACCCTTGGGATGAAGTAGCCTATAAAATCCTCAAGAACATTTCCTGTGATGGGAGGTTGATTATTGTGTATGCTTATCAATTTAGGTTTCTCTATGAGTTAAGGCTCCATACAGAGTTACCAATTCCAAGTAGGCTTAGTGTTCCACATTTCCTCTTTCAGACCATCATTGAAATGAGCCAGAGAGTGAGGGAAGGGAAGCACCAACACATTATGCATCATGGCCTCATCAAGCTTATTGTCATGAATGCCTTAAACCATCTCATAAACCCTGTGTTGTGGGCTGCCTTTGTGGAAATGGATAGGGATGCCTTCATTGAGACATAAGCCCTTACCTCAACACAATAGGTAGAGACACCAAAATCTAGTGCTGGAGGAAGGAAAGAAGGAGAAGTGGAAGAAGAAGAGAAAGAAGGAGGAGAAAATATAGAGGAAGAAGGATGAGGAGAACATAAAACAAAAGGAGAAACCCTTGAGGATCCCTCTAGCTCTCGAAAGACATGAAAATAGGGGGAAAAAATAATCCTCTCACCGAGGAACACTAAATAAGAGGTGGTTGCTACCTTAGCCATGCTTAGCACACCTGTAAAGCCCAAGAGAAGGCCACCCAAGAAATTAACCTTGTACTATAAGAGGTGAAAGAGCACCAGGATCAAGCAAGGGAAACCTCAACCTCCTTCAACAATCCCAACCAAAATTGACAAGTCAACCAGCTAGGATGGAGAATTGGGAATCAGTGAAGGGAAAATTTAGGAGGTCACCTCCTCAAAAGCTAAGGGTAAACAACCCTTAACACCACCACCATTATACTAGTCACATATAAGAAGCTCAAAGCTACCCTGCTACAGGAGAAGGTAGAGGAGCTACAGGAGAAAACAGAGGAGCTACAAGAAAAAACAGGGCTGCTACAGGAAGGGACAACTATGTTACAAAATCAACATGGAATGCTACAGGAAAGGGCAGGCACATCAAAACGAGAATAAGAAGGTCTCTAGGAACTCCAGGAGCCTGAACCACAACCTAACCTTGGATCCTACTACAAATTTGTTAAGTGAGGGAGAATTATACCCAAGAAATTTGCAGCCCCCTTTGTTCGAATTTTTAAGAGAGAGGGGAAGAACTCACAAATAGATGGAAATTGCAAAATCAAAGAAGGTAGAGGATGCAGATCTTATGAAGGAGAAATTGGAACAAATGGGCAGAGAAATGACTGACCTAATATTAAGAGAGTCAAGCATGAGGGAACAACTACTATCAGAGAACAAGAGGCTAAGACAGCAGTTGCATTTAAAAGAGGTACAACTTGCCACCATGACAAGTTTTTCCATGGAAGTAATTCAATGCAGGAAACCATCCAAGTCCCATGCCATCTTCCTCAAGGAGCAGTGGCTTCAATTCCAAATAAAAACATTAGCACAATATGGCTCTCTACCATTCCAAGATTACAAGAAGTTCATTAAATTTTGTCAGAAGATAAGTGTTGAGGACAGAGCCAAAATAATTGAGTTCTATATGCATAATATGATCCTCACATACATGAACTTTTGGGACCCCAACTCAATATTAGGGGACATGAAACTAATGGCACTAGCCTCTTGGTTGACCCATGAAGAAACACGGGTTGAGGAAGTGAAGAGGGTGGTGACCAAAGAAGAAAATGAACCCTTGTACATCATACTGGAGTTACTGAGCCCCAAGGATGTCCTCAGTAACCACACCATCATCTCCATTGATCCCCAATTTGCCCCTCAATACATGGAAACACAAGAACAAGCTATCCTCCACTTCGAGGACACCTTTAGGTTCTTGGGGGCTGAAATATTGTAGGCTTTCCAAAGGAGATGGCATGCTCTGCCTCACAATTTCCAAATCAAAGAGTATCACTTTCCTAAAATACTAAGGAACACTCTAGAGAGAACCCCACTTTAAAAAAGGATCATTTAAAGGTTGAAGATCAATTAGATATGTCTGAAACTCAGTCCTCCCTTACTATTGGGCCTACAAGAGAGAAGAGACAAGGTAGAAGAGAAAAAGGAGTGGGCAGACATAGAAAATGTAGGGTTCTATCCATAGGAAGGCACACACACCATATGATATGCCTTGGGATGTCAAAGAGGCCACCAAGGCCATGAATGACCTTCACATCAGTGAGTGAGATTCTAAGAGGGTGAGAAACACCTTCAGCAAGCGGTGATGATGTTAGAAAATTATATATATTACAGAGAAATGGAACACATAAAATATATTGTAGAAATACAAACACAGAAAACACATAAAATAAGAGACACAGATATACGTGGTTGGTTCACCCAATTTGGGCTACGTCCATGGAGAAACAACCAGTCCTTCCTTTTATATTATCCAACAAACTAAAGAGATACAACCTACAGCAGATCTGATGTAATTCCCTCTTCGCTCTCACACAATCTCCTCTCTCTTTCTCACTTAGAATACAGATATACATAGACGCAATACAATTCCCTCATATATAGCGAGGGGGTTGCCTTCTAGGGCAAAAAACCCTAAATTAAACATAACTTCTACCGTTAGATCTCTGCCTAATGAACAACCCAAATTGACTATGAAATTACAACATTTTACAAGGAAATTTTACCTCTATTTTTATCTTCGAGGGCGTTGCCCCCCCTGGACCCCCCTACAGCGCATATATTACAGGCATTACGAACTGGGGTCCAATGCAGTGATATCTCTGAATAAAGAAGATAATCAGGCTCCACACCCGACAGATGATGGGTCCCATCAATAGGTATATTTTGAGGCCCATTGTGCTATCCTCTAGCCCTTAAACTCTCTTTTTCTCACATTAATTTACATTTTTAGCCATAATGTGCTTAGTAGGGAGACTAAAGGGTTTACCATATTTCAATGTGGTTAATATGTAGGCAAAAGAAACATTTTTGGAGACATTTACTATTCAGGGGCTCATTGGAGGCATCTAGAGAGAAATATGAGGCTCATCCACTACATTATCTCTCCAACTCTACTTGAATCGTAAGATTCCTCACCAACAATTTGAAGTCCAGTGGCAGTCAAGGAACTCAAGTGCATGTGGAGATTTAAGGGAACTAGATCCACCAATTACGAGATTTTGGAGGGAAGTAGTCCTCCTCTCAAGGGAGCTACCCCTTAGTCACTTTTTGTATAAATAAAGGGGCCTAAGGGCTCATTAGGATTCGAACTCTGGGAGCTAGGAAGAGCTATTGAAGGTCGAGTACTTGATATTGTTATCTCCATTTTGAGATTATGTATTTTCACTCTATCTTCTGTTAATGAAAGGTATTTTTTTGATCGACATCTGATTTAGCTTAAGAGGGCTCAAACTCTTGGGTTAGGGCCCAACCTGTTAGGGTCCTATAAATATAGTGATCAAGGTATGATTATCTAGCCATTTATCCCAGTGGGATGTTGTAAATTATTTTTCATTTTAAGTCAATGTTTAGTTGTTAAAAAGAAAAATAAAAAAGAAGAAAAGAAAAAGAAAAAGAAATTATGAAAATGGAAAAAGAAAGAAAAATGAAGAGAGGAATAAAAGAAAATTATTTAAAGAAAAATAAATGAAATAAAATCCTCAAAAGGACGCGCCAGTCAAAACTTCGCCTAAGTTGTTTTGTTTATTATCCTTAAATTTGATTAAATTATCAAAATTATGGTTTAAAAGGTGAAATAAAACTCGAAATGATGTTTTGTCATTTTATAATAAAGAACTGGCGTTTTTGGATGAATGAGATCGTCCCTGCCAAAATCAATGACAAGGAACAATGTTCGGCACCCCCCCCCCCCCCACGAAAACCATTTTGCTCTTTCCAATTAGCCCCACTCATAGTTCACCACTACATCCGCCCATTCCACGCCATCACACTTGTCCACGTCACCTCGCCCCCTTATGTCACATTACCATTGGCCAAATTTCCAGCCAATAATCATATAGACGTTCGTCGTTAACTCCCGCCAACATTTAAATCCATTAATTGAAATGCTCCAAAAATGGTAATTTTATTGTTGATTTCCTTCCCCTTTTCTGCTTTAAAAATCTTGCTTTTCCCAACCTTTCTACCTTTTCCATTTCATTGTATCAGTGCGGGTTCACATCCTGAGATTGTTCAGTGCACCAGTTCCCTATACAATTGCCATTTCTTCCAGTACCAATCAAGTACAAATTTGGTAATTTCCCTTGGGTCTCTATATAATCTAAAATGTTTTCACAAGGATACGCAACAAAGGGGTACTACCCCCGCAAGCGACTCAAAACTTGCAGATGATGAGGGTTGAGCCTCACGAAGAAGATCTGAATGTGAATATAGTGCTCCGAAGTGGAATTGTAATGGGCAAAGATACGGGGAAACAACCTATAGATAGCGCATAGGTTTGCAAAGCTCCAAAGAAGGAGGCTGGATTTGATTTGGAGCGTGCACATGAAACGTTCATGGAAGAAAACGAGAGCTTCATTGAGGCCTCTATCTCAGGGATTCGAGATAAACTTGTTCAGGAAATGGACCCTTCTATGCTTACGACCTTTCTAAAGACCAACATGAAGCTGCTACATGACAGCAAGGTTGTGAAGGGTTTATAGGAACTTATAAATAGATGCTTCGGAAACACTTCAGGTGAACCGCGTGTGGTATGGAATATTGGTAAGCATAATGCAAGGACAGGACATGAGATGAGACTCACCGCACAGATAGGAGAATATGAAATGGATAAAGTTATTCTGGATCTGGGGTCAGATGCGAACATTTTGCCAAAGCAGACTCGGGAGAGGATGGGGAGACCCACGCTGTAGTGGTCTCCAATTCAATTAAGGATGGAAAATTAGCAGAATATCATCTCCATGGGACGGTTGTAGGGAGTAACTACAGATATTGAAGGTGCGAGTGCATTAGCTGATTTTGAAGTAATAGGAATTGTGGATGATAGCAACCCCTACCCTGCACTCCTTGGCATTGATTGGGCTACTGAAATGAATGGGGTAATCAACCTAAAGAAGCGAAAGATGATATTTGAAAAGAAATCGCTTCATGTAATAGTACCCCTAGATCCTGTCGAAGGATCGCGCTATACTGAACCAATCCGCGATTACGAAAGCAATGACGATTTGGACTACATATATAAGATAACAACGTGAGACCAAGATTGAGTGAATCCGACAGTAAGTGAACGAATTACATGTGATTACAAGAGTTCCTACACCTCAAACTCAAATGAAGAATTAGAGCGTTGGCAGAATCGGCTACATGAAGTAGCTATGCTGAGCTGTAACATGATGACCTGGGCGTTGCACTGTGTATTGTCAGAGGTAAGAAATGTACCCACTTATGATAGCTTGAATGATGTGGATGTGTTTTTGGATGCATTTGAAAGGGAGCTACCAGAGAAGCAGTGCTTCTAGGCTTTGGACTGGGCACTACGCGCTACGCCCGCGAGATGGTGGGGTATGCACAAGGGTAGTTTTGATGATTGGTGCGAGTATAGGAGGATGATGAGAACACACTTTGGGAAGCCGAATTTACGAGTGACAAGTATGATGGGAAGGATGATCCATGCAAACACCTGGCCAAATGGGCTAAGGCTTATGGAGCGAAGCCCCAACCTGAATGGGTGCACTTGTTTTGTCACACCCTGGATGTCATCTCGATGAACTGGTACTTGGAGATATAGCTACGCCATGGCACAGGAGAATGGGATATTTTGTGCGAAGGATTCATAATGACGTTCAACTTCAAGGACGGGTTTGACTGTATTGACGAAGCGCTACAAGAACTTAAAGAACCGATCTTTAAGATACCACAAGATCCTTTGGATCTGATTCATCCCGATTGGACTACTCAACTGACTCATGCGCTAGAATGCTATAACGTGATTCTTGAAGAAGAAGACGAGGACCCCCAAAATATTAATATCCATGAAACCGAGGGTCACCATGAGGTCGAGGGACCATAGATCAAGAACCCTAATATAACTGCGCCACTAAAAACTAAACAGATAAATATTGGCATGGAGGCAGAGCCCAAATTCGTGAATATTGGAGACTCCGTGAATACCAGGATTTGTTCCTACCAAGTTTACAGAGTTAAAAGGGATAATAGGAGACCTGGACATTATGAAGATCATGTTAAAACCCGACGCGAAGCAGGTTAAGGAAAGACCTTACCGTCTCAATCCGAAGAATAAGGAGAAGGTCCACTTAGAGTTAGATAAGATGCTCGTGGCAAGCACCATTGAACCCATAGAAGAATCTGATTGGGTGAGCCCAATAGTGGTACATGAAAAGAAGCAGAAGGATCAAATAAGGATATGCGTATATCTCAGGAAGTTGAATGACGCTTGCATGCATGATCCTTTCTAGACCCCATTCACTGATGAGGTATTGGATAATGTAGGTGGCCAGGAAGCATACTCCCTCACTGGTGGGTTCTCTGGGTACCATCAAATCAAAATCACACCTAAGGATAGAAGCAAGACAACCTCCACAACTAAATGGGGATGTTTTTAATACACTGTCATGCCTTTCGAATTAAAGAATGAACCTATGATTTTTTCGCGCGTAGTCATTGTTTCATTCAAAGACTTCATACATAAGTTTCTGGAGGTGCACTTTAATGATTGTACTGTGTTCGGGTTGGTAAAACGCCATATGGAAATTTTACGCTTAATGCTAGATACTTGTCGAAGGTACTAGATTGCGTTCAATTTGAAGAAATATTTGTTTTGTGTCCCTTTTGGGGCTCTATTAAGTCATGTGGTATGCAGATAGGGATTGATGGTAGACCCCGCGAAGATCGCAATGATAATTAACCTAGAGGTGCCAAGGAGTGTGAAACAACTCTGCGCAACATTGGGGTATACTGGGTACTACAAGAAGTTTATCAAGGGTTATGCCCAGATCACCGCGCCTATGGAGAAGTTGTTGAAAAATGATGTCACGTTCTATTGGAATGAGGACTGTCAGAAAATCTTGGATGTGCTGAAAGGAAAAATGGTCATCGCGTCGATTTTAGTCTTCCGGATTGGAAAAAGGAGTCTCATATACATGTAGACGCATCATGTATAGCACTGGGAGCAGTACTGACACAGGCTAGCGGAGGAGAATTGGACCATCCTATAGCATTCGCAAGCAGGAGGTTATCCAAGGCTGAGAAGAACTATTTCACCACTAAGCACGAAGGACTAGCCATGGTATACGTGCTCTAGAAGTCTAGACACTATTTTCTGGGTAGACATATTAAGATGTATACGGATCATTCTGCGTTGAAATACCTGCTCAATGTCTGGGGGGGAATCTACATGTGGCTATTATTGTTCCAGGAGTATGATTTTGAAGTTATTGTGAAGCCTGGATGACTAAATGTGGGACCATACCATCTGTCGTGCATCGAAACAGGAGAAGAGCCCACTAATTTGGAGGAAGGACTCCCTGACATGCAGCTCTTTGCAGTGTGCATCGCGGATGGTCATTTTGAAGACATCATACAGGTCAAGCTGGGAGGTCTTCACGCCAAGATCTCTGTGCTCGCAGATTGACTCGAGGGTGAGTCACCATGTTTGTGTTGGGGGACTGTTGGGAACAGGTTCCCCCAAGAGCAGTTTTGGGGCTAAAAGCCCGTGTTTTGGGAATTTTGTTTAATAAAGTTGGAAAGTCTCCACATTTTGTGGTCACAGACTACAAAGGTGTCAAGAGTCATAAAGGGTTGTCCGCCCTTATTTTGTAAAGTGTCAAGTCGGCTGTAAAGATCTACCCGTGGTGTGTGGACCATGGGAATGTATAAAAAAGAGCTAAGTAAGCAAGCTCTAAGTAGTTAACAGAAAAAGGCGAAGATAAGTAGCAAAGTAGAGTGGAGAATTCTAAGTGTTTTCGAGTCTTAGCATAGGTAGAGGCTCTATAGCTTAGTGTGCAGAGGCCTAGAGTGAAAGTCCACAGATGAGTGCGTGAACCCCTGCAGTTGTGTGCGCGGGGTGGATAGAGTTTGTATTAAACTGGAAGATATCAATAAAGAGAAGTATTCTTCAATTACTGTGTATTTAATCTCTGTTAATGCATCTGATTATATTGTGATCTGGCTTTATTTTACAATGTTTATTTGATGCACGAATGTATGTAATCATATCTATTAACTGAATGCAAGTAAGAATATCAGCTTACGGGACAGTAACTGTAACTGATTGGTAGAATAAGTAAAAGACTTGAGGTAACTTGGGAACCTATACAGTACATCGTCATGGCAACGTGAAAGTACCTCAACCGCTGGTTAGGGCTATGCGAAGGTCAATCGTACACCTTCACGGAGGTGTTGAAGGGTGGGATAGAGGATAGATTAATAAGCCCTAAGGCTTAGCGACCTGCGCAAAGGCAGGAACAAGGGTATAAACCGACATCATGACCATCTTAGGGTGCGGAAACTTAGTTCCAGCATCCCCCCATACTGCTTCGGGTGAGACTTCAGTTCGCGCTCTGCAGGCTGATGTCGAAAGGGCCAGTAGTGTAGGGATTTGTTTGGCTGACTAAAGTTGAACCTTGATCAGGGCCCACAAAGCCAACATCAGTTAATCATCTATACAAACTTGTTGGGATAGGGTCCCTTGGGGTCAATTTTGTAAGCATTTTTATTATTATTGTAAAGTCTTCACATTTTGAGGAGCGGAGCGCATAAGTCGATAAGAGTTAAATGGGCTTTAGGAAGGTCAAATCCATTTAGTTTATTAGAATTTAAGTTGTTTTGTGACCTACCCATGGTTCGCAGACCATGGTATTGTTGATGAGCCTCGGTATTGCACCAAGAATGCTGCAACTCCCAAGACTACCAACTTTAATTATCAACCCGGGGTTCGTACAAACTTAAGAGCTACGAAACTATATGTGCAGCATACAATGTGTCCTTCCTTTGTTATCATGATGTAATCAAGTGCATGTACTAAAGTCAAATCTTAAACTAATTGCAGAAAATGAAATGCTCGAAATGGAAACCTCAACCTATTGCAAGAAAGAAAGTACAAGGAAAGAAACCTATTCTAATTGCATAAAGTAAAGATCATGAACTAAATGTCAACCATTACATTTCAAATACTTTAGATCCATTAAAAAATTTCATTGGATGTGGCAATCAATAAAATCATCATTGTATTACCATTTCATAAATCTGTCCATTAGCCCAAATTGTTGAAATGTTTTGCATTGGTAAAGAGACAAGTCCTAAGTGGTCTTTAGTCCTCCCTAATCATTGATTTAGAGCCTAGGGGTCTTGATTCAACCCTAAGGGACAATAACCAAGCTTCTTGAGCAAATTTGGGCAAGTATATGCATGTTGGAAGGCTACAATAGGGTTTCATGTAGTACTACTATAGGAAACAACAAATTTGTTATAGGGAGTTATAATTCATCGAATGACAAACCAAATCAAATCAAAATTGGATGGGACAAATTTTTTTATTGAATAGGATGTCTTAAGTCTCCATTCCAAGTGGAAACACTCAAAAAGACCTCTGTTAACCCATGCTAAAAAATGGCAAAAAAATTGTAGTCTAAAATCTAGAAATATGATAAACTAGTGAGCTAGTAAATCTATCAAATGCCTAACCTAATCAAGTGCAAATTCAATGGGGTAATTTTTATTATTAACTAGAATTTTTTTTTGATCTAATGCAAGTAGAACCAACTCGATTGAAGCTCGTTAGCATCCTCTAAAAAATAGCATAAATTTACTGTTATTTTCCACAAAGGAGTTCCATAAATCTAGATTTGGGAATAAGCAAATGAATCCAAGTATCTCAATGATTACTATGAGCTTCCAAAGCTTTTCCAAGGATGAAATGATGCTTGTGATCCAAAAAAATAACTTACATCAACCATTTAACCCAATCCTAAAATAATAAATCAGTAATATTAAATGCAAAAATAGAAAGAAACAAGAACAAGAGATGCATGTTAATAAGAAGTGAAAAGAAGAAAAGAAAATGACACAAAAGGGCCCTAAGGCTCCTGGGATGGCCAAGCCCAAGGAAACTCAGAGTCTTATCAAGGAGACCAAAGTTTAGAAGCTGAACATGACACTAATCTTCATTATTTCCATCAATACAATTACATCCCTGCAAGAAATGACAATGGAGCTGCAAAAATATGAGTTCTCTCCACAAGAAGACTAATAAAAATCTACCCCTAGAGGCAAATTCGACTTGGTACTTATAAAAAATGATTAGGAATCATTACCCATGAAAGGAGGAAGTTTTCCCCACCAAAATCCCTTGATTAGTGGCTCTGGTTCCCAATACTAGGAATTTGCATTAAATGGCAGGGAACACATTCCTAGATTTTCTCAATCATTGGAGCTCCGTAATCTGTGCCATAATTCCATAATACCTTGTTGATTTATTATTTAATATTGATCCTCCTGTAGTAGGGAGCAGGTCCATAGATTATCTCCTCCTCCAAATCTCCATAATATGCCTAATATTCTCATAATATTCCATGAATATAAATAATATTAGGCACAAATATGCAATTATCCATAAACCTTCCTAATGAACATATTAAAGTTAAAAATACATTATCTAATTCAAAAAGAAAGGTTTAATGTGCTAAAGTATGGTCATATGGGCCTTAATTTATGTCTAATTTAGAGGCATGGGCCTTAGTTTATGTCTAATTTAGAGGCCCATCAATTGTAATAGAAGATGATATAAAAAGGAGTCGCAGAAAGTCATAAAAGAGATATCTAAGAATGAATGGGTAATTTATCTAAGTAAGAGAAGTTTGTTTTTTGTACTTAGGCGAAAGGGAAGGCTCCTGTATATGTGTGCATGGAGACCTTGGTAAGTTCGCAACTGAGTGTGCAGGCCCCTCCAGTTGTGTCCGCAGGGTAGAAAGAGTCTCTAATTGAAGATCTTAGCATAATAAATGTTGTTTTGGAGCATTTTATCTGTGTATATGTGTGTTCATGTTTACTTCTTAAGTTATTGTATGTTCGTTCCGTTTACTGTGTTTATCATGAAAAGTACTTAAGAGATGCGTGAAAGTGGTAGATCTGTTTGTTTACATGTTATTATGAATGTTTAGAACAATCGGCTTAGAGTTAGAATCTGTTATCTATTAGTTACTATAATTTCTGGGTTTTAACGGTTAGGGTTCGCAAAGGTAAGAATAAAGCCCTAAAAGTAATAGAGACACATCACATAGTCCTTTAGATGAGGAAACCTAGTTCTAACATCCCCCCATACTACCTTGGGTGAGACTACAACCTACATTATGCGGGTTGTTGCCGAAAGGGCCGGTAGTGTAGGGTTTTGTTGGTTAGTGCAACCAAGTCTGAACTTGGGTCCAAGCCCCCTCAAGCCACCAAATGGTTTCATTTCTGGGATCGAGATCTATCGGAGGAATATGTGATGAGCAATAAGTGGATACCAATGAAGAAAGGGATCGAGAAGTGGATAGATCAAAAGCTGCATGAGTTTGCAGCCCAGGAAAACAGGAATTTGCGCATGTCGAAGGAGGAGTGGTTGAATAGATACTTGTATACAGAAGAACATGAATTTTTTTCTGCTCTTTTCCGTGCAAATTATATGAATGGTTGGCTAAATTGGCAGATGGTCAAGGTACATGGAAGTTAGATAACCCCATTGTGTGGACTCCAGAGCTAATAAGGTGCCTGGAAGGTTCAAAAAACAAGATCGTGAGGGTTGTTGATTATTGGATCGATATCATTTTGGGTGGATTCATTACTGAATTCCCGATTGACACATATGTTAGTTATGGTGAATATGAACGCCGATTTTCAAAGAACCAAGAGGTAAGTATCTGAAGTCCATGAAAACTCAGATTAAAATGCTATTGTGTGAGAAACAAATTATGCCATTGAATTGCTATTTAGACAAGACTTGACGGGAACTACACAAAGTGGAAAGCCATTCAGAAGAGATCTTGATTATGGTGTTGAATACAGTCCTTTATTGGGAGCATCTGATAGTGGTGAAGAAAGTAGTACTCTGAAGACACCTCAAGGTGTGTCACAAACAGTAAATCAGGGTATCACGAGAATACCACATCCATCCACTCCACCTCCGCCATCACCACCACCTCACACACCTACACCTCCGCTATTCAATATGGTGAATGCTATGAAGATTCTCATATTCAAGGGTCTCAGGACAGAAGACCCTAAACATTTCTGGTTCATAGCAGATGTTGTGTGGAAGTCACAGCAGATAACGGATGATGACCTGAAGAAACCATAACTTCTCACAACATTGCAAGATAGGGCGTTGAGTTGGTATATTAAGTATTGTACAACTCATCCAACTATGACACTGAAAGATATGAAGGATGGACTGAATAATGAATTCAAGAAGCCTAAGTCGCAAGCCCAGTCGGTAACAGAGGTCAAATAGATCAAGCAGAAAGTGAATGAGTCTGTGTGGGATTTTGATCAGAGGTTGAAATGCATACTACAATAGGATAATATGCAGATCACGTATGAACAACACCAGGATTGGTATATTTCTTCTCTATTACCTCATCTAAGATTTTCACTGTCACAGCAGAAGATTGGAACCGTATTGAGGCTCCTCGAGATTGCTATGAAGTTGGAGGCCTCGCGTATCCAGGATATGAATTTAAGAGTGCAACAGATTCAGTCACATTTGGCTAGCCTGCATATGGAGTTGCAGAGTCTCAAAAAGGGAAAAGAAGTCCAGAGTGAGACCTGCATGAAGGTATGGTGTTTAAAATTCAAGGGACGTGTTCATGACAAGGATCATTGCCCGATGTATTGGAATTATCTAGTTGGGGGAGGTCCTGTCCCCCTAAAGCCTGAAAGTACCCCAGGGACAAGCATTGGTGTAGTGCCATTATGTGTTATCTGCCAAATCACGGGAAAAACATACAACGGATAATTGTCATTTGTTACATAATTTTGTGTAGACTCCCCAACAACTATTTTGCAATGTTTGCAAGTTTGTACGTCACAATGAGCATAATTGTCGAAGTTATGAATTAATGATGGATAAAACATCAATATATAAAGTACAGATGGAGGCACGTCCTCAGCAGGATCAAAGCGCAACTGCAGCGTGCGGAGGATTCCAGGGATGAGGAAGAGGACTAGGGCGAGGAGCAGGAAGAGGCTATGGCAAGATCATTTGCCACAATTGTGGGGAGTCAAGTCACTTTGCGTAAGATTGTCAAAATCCAACACACCCTTCCTGTCAATATCGTTGAAAACTTTATCATGTCATAGAAGATTGTCTCGTGCTCATTGCGAATATGTAAGAGAAGAAGACCCAAACCCAACAACCTATGCAGAACATCCATATGATAAGGTCAGAACCACACGAAGATGGGCCTAGTGTTAATATTGTTACACAGAGTGGTATATCTACCGGGGAAGATAAAGGGAAACAACCAAAGGAAAATATATGGGTACACATGGTTGTTGATAAGGAGGTTGGATTTGATGTGAATAAAATGAAGGAAACGTTTATGGAGGCAAAATGATCTGAATGTTGGGCAAACTTGTTAATTATATGCAAGCTCCCTCATTAGTATTAAATAAAATGTGTTTAGGATCGTCTAATATTAACCAAAATTAGAAGGATTATGTGTCAAGTATTGAGTATCTTTTATGAGCAATTTATGAGATTAATTAACTATTTAAAACACAATGCAGCAAGTAAATTGCATAGAAGTAAAACACAACAACTCATAACACAAAGTTGATAAAGGAGTTCACCCCTCCTAGGCCACATCTCTTTGGACCTACTTCAATGGCTATGCCCTCTTTGGATTAATGGTCAATTCTATTATTACATGAACCTATAGTGCTCCAGTGGCTTTGAAACCTACTCCATTAGGTTCATAAAACCCAAAAACCCCAAAAAAGACTCTCCAAGCTCTGCGATTGGACTTTAGCTAATCTAGGATTGACCCCCTCTCTTGGTGGCCCTAGGCTTCCTTAAACTTCAACGTAGAAAAATCACATACAAAAGTGTCTTTCTGCATATGCAACCTATTCCATTATATTCATAGCATCCAAATCATCTAGGAATGACACTTTCCGAGCCAAAATTGGTCGAAAAATCCCAAATTTATGGCCTCTTCAGTTTTCCCTAGGAAAACTCCACCAAAACTGGAGAAACTCTAGTTAACCCCACCAAAATTGGCGCAATTCTAGATTTAGTGGGCCTACCAAAATGCTACCAAGTTAAACCCAGTTTTAAAATGGATAAACACAAATTAATTAATGTTAAACCCACTTAATTCGCGCGGTTAGTGGTAGCGCTAGCCTCCAGTTATGTGTAAGGTCACCTAGAGAGGGGACTGGCCCTCTCTTTCCCAACCACTCGGTGCTTAAACTTTAAATAGGACTTCAACCCTTTAGTTGTTAAGTCATACGTTATGGTATAGCGGTAAGGCATGGTGCTTGTGTGGGTGAGGTCACGGGTTCGAGTCTGTTGACTAGCAAATAATTTTACCTAACCTTTGAAAGGGCATGTGGCAACCTATGTTCTTGACACATGTCAACCTCTCATTGGTCCACCTCAAATGCCCTCGACTAATATTAGGTCGACACTTGTCACAACCTCATTGACCCACTTGTGGGAATATTTTGAGAATATTCCCAAGAATATTCCTTGGAATATTCTTTTTGTTGACTGGGTTGTACGGATGCCTAATCAACATCCCAGTCAGCCTGTAACCAAAATTTGCATGTTTGACAAAATGGATAGCAGTATCTGTCCTTCTCATACGAACTTCGTTTTTAGTGAAACAAGTTGTGTTGAGATCGTATCGCCGAGACACACGCGGTCATTCAGGTTTTGATCGATTCCAAGCACTTTGATTTTTGAGCAAATTTTTGCCCCTAATCTAGATTTCGATCACTCCTTCTCACTAATAGGCTTTGGACCCACAAAATTTGGTTATCTGATGAGATATGAATACTCTTCTCCTTCCCAATTTCTATCAATTGATTCTTCTTGGAAAAATATCCATGACAACCACTTGAGTTCACTGACATGCCTTACCTTGCAAATGGCTTGGCACTTCAACAAATGTTCTCCTTTTGTTGCTGACCCAATCCAAAACTTGTTGGATGCTTGCTGATTAAACACCCTGTTATCCCAAAGTGATCCCTTGGTGCTTAGAAATCTGACTAGAGGCCTTCCCACTGATAATCATGTTCCTCCTTTGCAACACATGCATTCGATCCAAGTTTCTCCTTGGAAACCACTTTTCCAAGTTAATCCCATCTAAGTGAACTACAATAATGAGTTCCAATATCATTAATAGAAAGAAAATAAATTACCATTCTCTTACCTCCACAGTTCCAAATTCCACATCTAGAAGAATGCATTCACCATCTCTTTTGCTTCTTGGCATCAACACATCAAATGGTCTACAATGGTTGCAATTTTTTTTGGCATTTTTGTCCAATTTCACTTCTTGATTCCATCATCCTCCAATATTAACATGTTGCTCATGTCATTATTTGAGAATGAAGGCTAATCATGAGCCTCTTGTTCAAGCATGGACCTTCCAAAATCCTGCTACATCTTGTCACAAGAAACACCATTAACCTTGAAAAACACTCATGCAAGAATATAACTTGACGACCTCTCCCTTTTGCTTCTTCAAAGCAACAAATGTCACATCATGTGAACATCCCCATATACTCTTACATCTTGGTGTATAAACCATCGACTAAACACAAGTCAACAGAAGATGCTTCTTCAAACAACTGACTCTCAAGTCAAGCAAAAGCATGTACAACAACTTGACGATTTACAACAAGAATTCCACATTCTCATGAAACAATTCGTCACATCTCCCTTTCATCTTTGGATACAAAATAAACACTTCCAAGTCGATATAACATACGTGTAACAATCAATTAACCACACAAGCCGACACTCATGCATGTACAAATGATCAACATTCTGAAGCTGACAACATACATGTTAAAAAAGCAATCAACCAACACAAGTCAATCACTCATGCATGTTCAAGCATAATGAAACTATCAAAAATTCCATTGTTCACATACACAAACTCTCATGCATGTATAACAATTATCAACTCTCTCACAAGTACAATCACAAGTACAAGAATCCCATTATATATACTAGTAATTAAAGAGCTGAAATGACCATATTTGCTGCAATAAAGTGAGTCAACATACTCCACTTTTGAACACCTTCCTGACGTAAACATGCAAGTTCAATAATGCAACATGCATGCAAATTTGTAGTTGCAAAATGCCATCTCTTTTACATCTAAGTGAGTCAACATAACTCTACTTTTCCAACATCTTTCTCATGCAATATGCAACATACTTTCAAAAGAAAGGAAATGCATCCAAATAACAAGGAAATGTATCAATAAGGAAAAAATTGCATCAATTATAAAAATAAATGCAAGGCCTTAATTGGTTAAGAAATCTAACCATCTCTTTCCAAACCATTTCAATGTCGCTTCTTTCAGCTGCACTTCATCATGCGTATCATCCTGGCCCACATCAATTATGGAATCCTCTTTTCCATTCTTGCCAAAATCTCTCTCCACCTTCTTCAAATGACGTGCATGACTTGTTGGATGCAAAGTCCAACACTTGTCTACAAGATGACTCTGCTTATGGCAATGAGTGCAAAATAATTGCATCTTCTTTTCAACATTGTTTCCATTATCCAATGGACCTTTTGATTTATGTCTCTCTTTTTTTTTAATTTTCCTATGTATGGTTATTCTCTTCCAACACCTTGAAATGGTATGGTTATTCAAACCACAAAAGGAACATGTCAATTTTCTCCAAATCTTATGTGAAGATTTACCATGTTTATCACAATCAAAAGAAACTTGATTAAAGGAAAATTTATACCTTGCACATTCACCTTTATCACCTTCTTGAAGAGGTGAATTTTATGAGGTAGTGGCTCTCTTCGGAATACCAACAATGGTTTCAATGACCTTATAGCTTTCAACATCCTCTTGTTTGCCATTTCCACTAGTTGCATGCTTATGAGCATCTTCTTGCAAAGGGAGTATAAAACTTTTGAATTCCTCATGAACACAAACTTCACAAGCTTAAGGTAAGGAACATGTAATGAAAGTCCTTCTTGGAACACCTTCATATGCCTCCTTGGCTTTGGAGCATTTTCCATCATGTTGTCCATAAACAAGACCCAAATACCTAGGCCTTTCCTCAACAACAATTGGCTCAACTATGCCTTGTGTATGTTTGCCTAACCCTTTACCTTCATAACCCATCTTCATCAATAATTTGGACCCTATTCCTCTAGTGTGTCTTTAAAAAGCACCAAAACATTGATTTTGAGAGGAAACTGAGGATAAACTTGAATTGCATACCTCATTTTCATGCACATACTTGGCTAGGGTTTCCTTGGCATCATGGAGCTAAATCTCCATCTCATGCATATTTTCAAGAAGCTCTTTCTTCTCCTCCTTCATGGCCATCAACTCCTCTTGAAATATAGTGTTCTCCTTCCTATCTTCATTCAACTCATGCACCATATCTCTCATGATGATAAGCTCTTGTAACATCTCTAAATGAAAGAGTCCTGTTAAGGAAGATGGATTAGAAACATCACTTGTTGAAACTGCCATCACACTTATAATGCATCAAAAAGCTTCACAAAGATTCAAAAAGTTTCTCAACAAAGAAGCATCTCCCTTCTTCAGCTTACACACATAAAATTGCACACAATTAAATTCTCCTAGCACAAATACAAAACCAATAGCTAATTTTATAGCTAACCTTGGCAAACCATCTCAGGGTTAAAATGAGAAAATAGTGCTCTGATACCAACTTGATTTGAATGTTGGGCAAACTTTTTAATGCTATGCAATCTCCCTCATCAGTGTTAAATAAAATGTGTTTAGGATTGTCTCAAATCAACCAAAATGAGAAGGATTATCTGTCAAGTATTGAATGTCTTTTATGAGCAACTTATGAGATTAATTAGTTGTTTAAAACACATATGCAGCAAGTAAATTGTAGAGAAGTAAAGAACAACATATGTGTGCCAGATGGTGGGGCACACATAAGAACAACTTTACAGACTGGAAGAAATATCGATGGATGATGAAGTTGCGGTTTAGGTATGCCAATACTCGCATTACAGAGAAGTATACAGGAAAGGATTATCTGCGAGGGCATCTGGATCGATGGACGAAGGCATGGGGAGAGGAACCACAACCAAAATGGGTTCGTATATTCTGCCACATGCTGGATATTATTATGATGAACTGGTATCTAGAAACAGAGCTACGACACAAACCCGCAGAATGGGATGTTCTAAAGGAAATTTTTTTGTTAACAATCAGTTTTGAGGATGAGTTTGATTGTATTGAATAAGCATTACAAGATATCAAAGTTTCAATATTCATAATTCCCAAAGAGTCATTGCATGGGTACAACCAGACTAGATCATATAGTTGCACAATGCTCTGGAATGCTATAATGTGACCACAAAAGAAGATGAGGAAGACCCTAAGAACATCAGTATTCCTGAGTCAGAAGGACAATGTGAAGTCGCAGGTCCTAAATCGGAAGTTCTTACAACTAAGCAGGTGAATATTAGGTTAGAAGCACAACCAAATTTTTCCAATATAGGTGATTATTGGGATGAGGACAAAGTGGACAAAGTCACGAAGTTATTGAGAGAATATCAGGACTTGTTTCCCACAGTTCTCTAATCTAATGGGGATATTAGGCGATCTGGGTGTCATGAAGATCACTCTGTAGCTGGATGCGAAGCCAGTGAAGTAGTGCCCATACCGGTTAAATGCTAAGTACAAGGAAAAAGTGTGCGAAGAATTGGATAAGATGCTAGCAAATAGTTTTATTGAGCTTGTCGAGGAATCAGACTGGGTTAACCTATGGTGGTTCAGAAAAAGAAGACGAAGGGAAAAATTCAGATTTGCATAGACTTAAGAAAGTTTAAGGATGCTTATGTCCATGATCCATTCCCTATGCCATTCACAGATGAAGTAATAGAGAATGTTGGAGGTAAGGAAGCCTATTCGTTCACCGATGGGTTGTCAAGGTATCATCAAATCAAAATCGCGTCGGAGGATTGGAGTAAGACTACCTTTGCTATAGAATGGGGTTGTTTTCAATATATAGTCATGTCCTTTGGACTAAAGAATGCCCCTGCAATATTTCTAGGGTGGTAGTCGTAGCTTTCAAGGATTTTATTCATAAGTTTTTGAAGGTATACTTTGATGATTGAAAAATGTTCAGATTAGTAAAGAAGAATGTTGCAAGTCTACACCTCATGCTAGATACTTGTCGAAAGTATCAAATATCCCTTAATTTGAAGAAGTGCATATTCTGCATACCTTATGGGATACTCTTGGGCCATGTTGTCTATAGGTAGGGGTTGATGGTGGACCCTACCAAAATTACAATGATTATTAATTTGGAGCCTCCAAAAAATGTCAAACAACAACGCTCGACGTTGGTTCATACAGGATATTATAGAAATTTTATCAAAGCATATGCGCAGATTGCTACACCCATGGAGAAATTACTGAAGAAGGATGTGACGTTTTGCTGGGATGATGATTTCCAAAAGAGTTTGGATGTATTAAAGGAAAAAATGGTCACAACATCTATTCTAGTGTTCCCCAACTGGAAGAAGGAATTCCATGTGCATGTAGATGCATCCTACATAGCATTAGGAGTTGTGCTAACTCACACAGGCGCAGGTGATATTGACCATCCAATAGCGTTTACGAGTAAGGAGGTGTCAAAGGCAGAGAAGAATTATTCAACTACTGAGCACGAAGGATTGGCAATGGTGTATGTGCTCCAAAAGTTCAAGGACTATTTGTTGCGTGCACAATTCAAAATGTACACAAACCATTCTGCTTTGAAGTACCTGGTCAACAAGCCTGTGCTTGGGGGGGGGGAGATTTGTAGGTGGTTGCTTCTCTTTTAGGAATATGATTTTGAATTCGTGGTGAAGCCAAGGTGATTAAATGCTAGACCTGATCACCTCTTGTGGATTGAGAATGGAGATGAACCTATAAATCTGGAGGAAATATTGCCTGATGTGAAACTCTTTGTTGTGCATGTTGCAGCGGAACATTTTGTAGACATAATCCTATTCTTGTCTATGGATATAGCCCCTGAAGAGTATACAATGCAGTAGGAGAAAGAATTGGTGGTTTGGACTGCAAACTTTTCTATCGTTGCAGGGCACTTATATAAAATGGGATCAGATGAAGTACTACGTAGGTATGTCCTAGACTGTGAAAGACAGTATCCTCACTGAAGCACATGGAGGATTTGCGGGAGGATATTATGCGGGAAGAGAAACTACGCAGAAGATCCTCCGAGCATGACTATGGTGACCAACTATTCATAAGGATTCCAAACAATATTGCAGGGTGTGCGATGTTTGTTAGAGAACGGGGATGTCATCACGAAGGGATGAATTGCCTTTGAACTCATGAGTGTCGTTACAGGCATTCGATAAGTGGTAAATAGACTTCATTGGACCAATTCAGTCACTAGGAAAGAAGACATAAGCAAGATACATCATCACAATGATCGAATACCTGGCCAGATGGGCTGAGGCGCAGCCCATGAAGGATTGTAGCGCGGCTACAACTACGAAGTTCATTTTTTAATACATTCTCTCTCGGTTTGGATGCCCTAAAATTTTGATGAGCGATAGGGGTGCACACTTCTTAAACAAAACAATTGCTGTCGTGCTTGAAGAGTTCCAGGTGTATCATTAGAAAAGTATGTCGTATCATCCTCAAGCGAATGAGACGGTGGAAGCCTTAAATAAAATCCTGGAGAATGTTTTAATGAAGATCTGCAATGAAAAATGGAATGATTGGGATGTGCGCATACCAGTTGTTCTATGGGCGTATAGAACCAACTGTAAAAATGGAATGACTGTTCATTGGACAAGAAGTTGTGATGTCGGTGGAGTACAACATGCCAAGTTTGCGAATTGTGGCAGTTATAGATATGGCTGATCGGGATACCATGGAAGAATTCCTCGTGCTTATAGTTGAGTTGGAATAAGATCGCTTCTTGCCCAATTTTCATTAGCAGGTGAAGAAGGATCGTGAAAAGGAATGGCATGATCGCCATATTAAGCGGCGCACCGTTAAAATTGGAGATTTAGTGTTGTTGTATGATAGTAAGTTCAGAAAGATTCCGGGAAAGTTCCAAATGCATTGGTTGGGGCCCTATATCGTCAAGGAAATTACATATGGAGGCGTAGTTCAACTCGCGAAGCTAAATGGGGAGTTGTTTCCAGGAAAGGTCAATGGGAGCCTGTTAAAGTTGTATAGGGGTGATCTCGCCTGTGCACAATGACTATATGAGTGCAAGATAGTCATATTACTCTAGGCAGTTGCAAGGGAGTGCGGGACTATAAACTACACTGCCAAAATGATGGTTGGGTGAAGTGCATGGGCTGCGCGATGCATCGAGGGAAGGCGCAAGGGAGAGCTACGACGAAGGAGCTACCCTAGAATGGTGGGTCCCACGTAGCCTAGCCAAAAAGTGACCGTTGGAAGCACTGTAGATGATTGGGTGGTGATTTTTCTGTTAAAGGGACTGGGTGGGGAGCATTTAAGACGCATATCTTTGGAAATCTTCCTCCAAACTCGCATTAATGACAGGGATTTGGAGGGAATGGATGGATTTGAATTCAAATTGGGTTATAATTACAGCATCCCGCTCCGCATTCAAACACTTTACTTCCTGAGAAATTGCCTTGAGATTTTGCGCTTTAGTTTGTGCTAAGAGAATTGTTGTATGTCTGTGGAAGATTGGGAAATACTTCAAGAGAATATTTCATAGCCAGGATTTTGGAATTTAACTTATTGGCAGCACAAAATATTCCTAGAGAGAATGACTACAACCTGACCTAAGTTGACCGAACCTGTGCCTACAAATTTGCTTACCACCATGCCTAGGTCGTCGAGACCTAAACCATCTGCTTCCATGGTCAGAGAGAAGAAGTAGAAGAAGCCTTAGCAAGCGACGATGTGACAATCGCCACGCAAAAATCCAATGGAGGTCATACAAAAGGGGAAGATAGATCGAACCAAGCAGCCGACAAAACCCCTAGACTTAGACGAAGAAGAGCTCACCATGGGGATTGAAGAAATTGATGCAGATGAAGTCGTGTCGATTACTCGGCTACCGACTTATATACCACCAAGGAAATCTACCGCTAAAGTTACTAAGGACCCAGATTCGGCGGAGTTCATGGTCTCCACACCGTTGCTACAGAGAACATGCCTTTTGAGGGAAATTTGCTAGCCTGAATCTCGTATTTGAATATGGAGGACTGGGACTTGGGGGATCACGTGAAGTTCCCGCAGTTGGAATCGAGAAAATACCTGAAGAAGGTATATTATGAAGTGGGAGGCCAAAGTTGAGCACGTGGGGTTGCTCAATATGTTGTGGGTGCCACATTTCAGCCACAACACCATTAGCGCAGTCTATGTTCGTCAATTATTGACGCTAGTTCATGATGGGTGCCTTTGGTTGGGAGGGCCCATCCCAATCACTGATATGTTAATCCACCGAATCACATTGTTACCATATTAAGGAGTGGACCCTGTGGATGCTTTCGTAGGAAAATTGTAGGAGAAAAAATTGGCAGACCAGATGAAGAGTGACTTCAAGCTAGTGAAGAAGTCATGCGGATATGTGATTAGCTCCATAGCGGATGCCACGGTGCAGTTCGCTGCACAGATATTGGTTGGGAAGATTATGAGGAAGTGTTGCACGGATGAAGTGTCAGCGCTAGTAGTATAACTGGCTGCGTAGTGCACCAAAGGAGTCCAATCTAATTGGGCTCAGTATTTATGTCATGAATTCTTGGAGGATAGTAGAGAGGCTCAGGATGAGGGCAAAGCATTCCACTATGTGTGGTTGCTTCTGTTGATCGCGGTGTTGGCATGGAGGACGTCAGAGGGAAGTTAGTTCCCATAGCATGATTCAGACCTTTGCGAGGCTGCGAATTTCGCCTCGCCATGGGTGACGAAGGACCCTGAGCGTGTTATGGAGACGAAAATATTTTGGGTCTTGTTTGAATTGGAGTTGAGGATGGTGATTAACCAGCAGCCATGATTATCACCAAGCTTGCATGCCCAATATGCAAATATTGTTGATTTCAAGGAAAGTTTCCATAATCTGTCTATCTGCGCGAAGAAAGATGCCATGGGCACATGGCACAACTTACTATACTTGGTTGCCGAAGATGACATTATGGGGGTCGTCAGTAAATGGATGAGCGACTGGCTCACCCCATTCGATGTGGGCACAGGAAGCAGTGAGGCTACCAAAGGTGAAGTAGAGAAAACCACAACTGTGACGACAATAACGGAAGAGAAGAAGAAGGAAGTACAGAAGGCCTCTGCAAAGGAAAAGGTCACGGTGAAAGAAATGACCGTGCAGGAGAAAGAGGCTTCTGCAAAGGAGAGGGAAGCACCGAAAGAGGAGGTCTCTACCAAAGAGACAGAAGCACTAAAGGAGAAAGTTTCCACCACGTCGCAGGCCACGATCGACCTCGCCAAATCTGAAGTAGAGTGCACCAATGTGGCGAAAGAGACAAAAGGTGAAGAGGAAGGGGGTGCAGACTTGGATTCCCCCTTCATTGTCAAAGAGAGGCACAAGTGGAGCCCCATGGGATTGAACAAGAAGCAGAAGTCTGAAAAATCTACGAGCACGACACCTTTGGTCCTCATGGAGGGAGACCTGGACAAGATCGGTGATGTGGTCCGTGATGCAGTGGAGACTATTTGGAGACACTTTGAGAACCAATACCATCAGACACTAGACAAGGTGCAACAGGGCGTGAGGGAATTGCGGGTCTAGATAGGGATTATTCAAGTGAGCGTGGGACAGGCGATCCTGAAGCAAGTGAGCATGAAGCAAGCGAGCGAGACAACCTTAGTAGTAGAGCTCACCATGGACCTCTGCACAGTGTAGTTACCTGAGGGATCACTATACGTTGAGACTTTAGAAGACAAGGCACGTCTCTTGCACATGAAGGATTTGAGTCTGAACCTTGCGGCGCTACCTATTCAGACACTACATGAGCTACATCAAGGAGTATCAGATGAGCTTCGAGTTCGGGAACAATGAGCACTACTGGTGATAAGCAAAGTAAAGACAAAAAACCAGCAAATGTTCAAGGAAAAAGTGCAGGCACTTAAGGAATGGGAATAAGTCTTTGCATGTAGTCAGTAGCTAGAAGCAGCAATAGTGTAGGCCTGTAGTGACCTCCCCGAACTTCAGATTCTAGCAGAAGCGACCTCCGCAGAAAAGATACAAAAGCTAGTTGCCATGGTAAAAGAATCGAAGGAGGAGATTGGCAAAGTTTGGTTTGAGCTACAACTGCAAATTGTTGAGCTCCAACTTAAGTTGTAGCCAACCACTCCTCCATAAGTCAGAGAGCAGTGCGAGGCTACTATTAAAGAAGAGATGACTACACTAGAAGCTGCAGTCAAGGAATGTATCCAGTTGTTTGAACAAACCATGGAATTGTGGATCTCGTTGTAGAAGGATCCAACTTTGCAGAAAATAAAAATAGATATCCGAGATAAGTGTTGAAAATAGCAACAAGAAATGATAAAAATAGAATCCAGAATATTCCAATTTTAATTTGTCCTTGAATTAAAATTAAATTCGAATTTAGTCTCACCAGCTGCTTGAAAAATAATTAATTAATTCATTATGGATTAATTAGTTGGAGAAATTCAAGTTAGAAGTCTTTCTGGAGTCATGCAACAGTTATTCCTTAAATTAAGGAGATTATCCCTTAATTAAGGAGATAAGATTGAGTTATATTTGAGTTATATAGTTAGCTCACTTTACTGAGTTAAGTCCAGTTAAATTAGTTCCAAACTGTTTGAGGAACTAATTGTGAGTTATCAGTCAGTTGATGCATACATGCACTCAACAAGTGTACTCTAGATAACTAAAGATTCCCTCATTAGAAATTCATGCATGTCTATTCAGAGAAAGACCCAGTTGAGCTAAATGTCAAGGACAGGTTACTAACAGTTGCATGTGCTTTCCTATAAAGGAAACTCATCCATGCAGTCAAGAAAAGGTTCCTTGAGGATTGCGCAGTTTTATAGGGTGTGAGATAAGTGTGAGTGATCAGTGTTACACTTGGTAATAGTAGGATCACCCAGGAGAAACAGCGCAAAGAAATAAGAGGCTTGGAGGGCAGAGGAGAAGGTTTGTGAGAAGCCATGTTTGCCTGTGAGCATCCAGGAGGATTGTACTGAGAGCTGGCTAGCTGTGAGAGCTAAGGCTTTGTGTAATCTTGATGTATTTCCATCTTGTATGATAATACAGATAACGGGGTTTTTAGTTGAGGCTTTCCCCAGATTATTCTTTTGTGTTTCATGTGCATTGATTATGCTTCTCTGTTATATGTGTTCTGCTTGATCTTTCTCAAATTTACTAAGCTTCGGCAAGTTTGATAGTAGAAGTAGATCATAGTATTTTGCTTTAGTATATTGCATTATCGAGTTAATCTATAGTCAGATTTTCTACATAGATCTCAGAGGTAGATTTGTAGAGAATTTGCAGGAATTTCTACATGGTATCGGAGCAAAGCTGATCGGAGCAGTGAACAATAATCGAAGAAGAGAAATCGAAGTAAAAAAATAATATAATTTAAAATTTAAAAATAAATAAAATTAATATAATAAAATAAAAAATTGGGTCGCAAGTTTGCATAACAAATCTGAAATTTTTTGTGCAAAATTTTTAGAAACAAATATCAAATCTGGATTCCTTGCAAAAAAATACCCAAGCTCAAAAAAAAAATATTAGTTGAATCGGAGTTCGGATGAGGTTTAAAAAAAAAATTGGGTCGCGAGTTTGCAGAGCAGATCTCAAAAAATTTGTACAAAATTTTCAGAAACAAATAGCAGATCTGGATTCCTTGCGAAAAAATACCCAAATTCAAAAAAAAAATTGGTTGAATCAGAGTTCGAATGAGGGAGATATCGCTGATTTAAAAACAACTCTTTTTCCATAAAATTTCGTGACAACAGGAAAGATGAAACAGATTGGTGTGCTAGCCAAGAACCTGTATGCATTTGAGGTACAAGATGCATGTAAAGCCTTGAGGAGCAAGGCAAAGGTTAGATACTTGGTGGTTGAGAGGGAGAGTAAATTACCGCTCAACATGCAGCCCTAGAAGAAGCCTCAGAAGCAGCTTCAGGAAATTGTGGAGCAACCACAATTAGAGAAGCTAAGAGGAGACTTAGTGGAGAGATCCACTCAAGCAGAGAAGAAGCAATCTCAGACAATTGTGGAGTAGCCACAATTAGAGAAGCTGAGAGGAAACTGAGTGGAGGCGTCCACTCATGTGGAGACCTTAAGTAGGTGGAAATTTCGAGCCAGGTGGGCAGAGGGATCACATGCAACCATACCTCCAGGTGTGAGGTGGGGGGATGTGAAGTGATAGTCCCAAGAGGGCTGAAATTGGGTAGGGTCCATTAAGAGGTTTTATCTCATGGATTGTACCTTGCTACGGGAGCCCAAAGTATAGAGTAGCGGGAGGAATCAGTGGGATTGATGCAGTTAGAGATCTAAGTGACCGAGGCTAGAGCAGACAGATATTGAAGAGCGCAGAGTAGGATTGACAATAGTGCAAAAAGGTTGAGTCAGCAGGAGCGTAGAGTTTTCAGTTGACAGAGGCAATAGTAGTTAGAGACTTTGATGACAGAGGTATCATTCTGATTCAGGTTGGATGATTTTTTGTTTCTGGAGTTGTTGGAGCAACAACACTTGAGAGAAGTGTTGCATGCAGAACATTCCAAAGGTTCATGATCAGGATCGAGTTGAATTCCTTTCTTGTTGAGAGGGAGTGTTGAAAATAGCAACAAGAAATGATGAAAATAGAATCCAGAATATTCCAATTTTAATTTGTCCTTGAATTAAAATTAAATTTGAATGTAGTCTCATCAGCTGCTTGAAAATAATTAATTAATTCATTATGGATTAATTAGTTGGAGAAATTCAAGTTGGAAGTCTTTCTACAGTCATGCAACAGTTATGCCTTAAATTAAGGAGATTATACCTTAATTAAGGAGATAAGATTGATTAAAATTTGAGTTGTAATTAGTTAGCTCAGCTTACTGAGTTAAGTCCAGTTAAATTAGTTCCAAATTGTTTGAGGAACTAATTGTGAGTTATCACTCATTTGATGCATGCATGCACTCAACAAGTGTACTCCAGATAACTAAAGATTCCCTCATCAAAAACTCATGCACGTCTATTCAGATAAAGATCCAGTTGAGCTAAATTTCAAGGACAGGTTACTATCAGTTGTATGTGTCTTCCTATAAAGGAAACTCATCCATGCAGTCAAGGAAAGGTTCCTTGAGGATTGCGCAGTTTTACAGGGTGTGAGATCAGTGTTACACTTGGTAACAGTAGGATCACCCAGGAGAAATAGCGCAAGGAAATAGGAGGCTTGGAGGGCATAGGAGAAGGTTTGTGAGAAGCCTTGTTTGCCTGTGAGCATCCAGGAGGATTGTACTGAGAGTTGGCTAGTTGTGATAGCTAAGGCTTTGTGTAATCTTGATGTATTTCCACCTTGTATGATAATACAGATAGCGGGGTTTTTAGCTGATGCTTTCACCAGAGTATTCTTTTGTGTTTCATGTGCATTGATTATGCTTCTTTGTTATATGTGTTCTGCTTGATCTTGCTCAAATTTATTAAGCTTCCACAAGTTTGATAGTAGAAGCAAATCATAATATTTTGCTTTGATATATTGCATTATCAAGTTAATCTATAGTCATATTTTCTACATAGATCTCATAGGTATATTTGTAGAGAATTTGCAGGAAATTCTACAAAAAGCATATGCAGTTCGATGAGATGAGATCTACAGCACAGACCTAAGTACTAGTGCAAAGGTTCACCAAATTACAGGAGGGAAAGCTCATCCAGAGTAAGATTGATGAGTTGCGGTGGAACGAATCCATCATATCTTCACGAATGCAACCTTGGGCAGATGAGGCCATCCAATTGACATAGACAATGCAGAACAAGCTAAAGGCTATGCAGCAGATGCAAAGAACCATGGGCCTTGCAGTCGAAGGTCCTATTGCAGATAAATTGGTCGAGGAGGTTCGTCAGGCCGCTGCGCAAGGAACGACAGATCTTCTAGCATTGAAGACAAAGTTCAATGGTCTGCAGGTAAAGATCGAGGCAACACCAACAGAGTGACTCGGGCTGAGACACATCTTTGTGTTGGGGGCCTGTTTGGACAGGGTCCCCTGGGGTCAATTTTGTAAACAATTTTGTTATTATTGTAAAGTCTCCTATTTTTGAGGAGCAAAGCATGCAGGTCTATGAGTCAAAGGGGCTTTAGGAAGGTTAAAGCTCCTTAGTTTATTAGAAGTTAAGTTATTTTGTGACCCGCCCATGGTTCGCGGACCATGGTATTGTAATAGAAGAAGATATAAAAAGTAGTCAAAAAGAGTCATAAAAAAAAGATATATAAAAATGAATGGGTAATTGATCTAAGTAGGAGAAGTATGTTTTCCGTACTTAGGAAAAGGGGAAGGCTCCTGCAGTTGTGTGCATGGAGACCTTGGGAAGTCCACAGCTGAGTGCGTAGGCCCCTGCAGCTGTGTGCACAGTGTAAAAAGAGTCTGTAATTGAAGATATGAGCATAATCAAGGTTGTTTTGGAGCATTATCTGCGTGTTCATGTTTACTTCTGAAATTATTGTATGTTCGCTCTATACACTGCATTTATTATGAAAAGTACTTGATATATGCGCGAAAGTGGTAGATTTATTTGTTTACCTATTAATATGAATGTTTAGAACAATCAGCACAGAGTTAGAATCTGTTATCTGTTAGTTACTCTAATTTCTGGTTTTTAAGGGTTAGGGTTTGCAAAGGTCAGAATAAAACCCTAAAAGTAATAGAGACACATCACATAGTCACTTGGATGCTGAAACTTGGTTCTAACACCCCCCCCCATACTGCCTCGGGTGAGATTGTAGCCTGCACTACACAGGTTGTTGCCGAAAGGGCTAGTAGTGTAGGGTTTTTTTGGTTAGTGCAACCAACTCTGAACCTAGGTCCAAGCCCCCTCAAGCCAGCAAAAATCCTATTCCAAAGGACAAATAAATTGATAGACCAAGGGAAAGTATGTCCCCTACAGATTCAAGATCTCAAGCTACAGACTTTCGTGTTTTCAAGAGTAGAAAGAAAGATCCAAAGACCAATACTAAGGCTGATACTAAAAGTGATGCTCAGATAATAAATATTCAAGAGGAATTCTCAGAAGAAAAGGGCTCACAGGATCAAGCCATAGTAGTTTTAAGAGGTATACCCACTACTTCATTCCCATATGTTGAGGAGACAACTTAGTCACCTATGTCTTCTACATCTCAGGTTGCAGCACAACAAAACATTTTTGCCAGATACAAGGAGATCAAGAAGAAAAATGAAGCATTGAAGGCTACAACATATTTAGATTTTTGGAAGCAAACATATACTACTCAACACAGGTTGTTTTCTGCACTTGGCATAAAGAAGGGACAGTTCTAATTAGTCATTTGGAACCTACAGTTCCAGTCCCAAAAAGTGCAGAAGACTACAAAGCTTCAGTATTTTCTTTTGATACCAAAAAATTCCATAAAATTGATCAAATTGACTTGCATAAATACGCAGGTAAAATGATCTATTCAACACTGACAAGTTCAACCATGGTTGCCTCAAAACTACATGCCTCTTTGAATAATATGCATTCACAGCTTAAGATAGAGTGAATGTCATCTTTGGCCAAAGACAGTAGAACCAAAGCATTAGAAGATTTAGTGATTAAACTAGGATATGATCCTAGTAACATCAAAGCAGCTAAGGAGATGATTATAAATAAAGGAAGATATTCAAGCTCTGAGGAAACAACTCAAGCTTCCAACCACAAAGCACTGTGAGGCCAAAGAAATAACTAATATGGAGATAGAAAAGGAAGAGTTTTCCAAATTAATAGTTGAACATAACATTCAAATTTAGAAGTTATCAGTGTCGATCGGAGGTTGCATGCCACTGCGGAACTACGCTTCAAATGGACATTGTATGGAACGGGGTCAACCGATAATGCCCAGAAAGGTGAAAAAACCCTCAAACCGGTAATCGATCTAATAGATCTGGTACACAGAGGACTGATCTGCCCACCAAATGTTCAGATCTAGGGGCAAATAAGCGTTGGAATAATCTCCTATCCATATCCACAAGTAGTAAAAGGCCTGAAAGGCATGCTGAAAAGCAAGGATCTAGCAGTCTGGAACAGAATGACCCGGGTAACAAATCTTCGAGCATCTGGAGTAACTCAGACAGGACTAGATCTTACACCCTCAGCATTTACTCAGCGTACCCAGAAGGAAAACTCTGGGAATACAAAGCTATGCAGAGAATCAAATGTGGATGGGCAAAGATACTCTCAGACATAACCAAAACCAGAATCGCAGGTAACCCTCTTCCCTTTCAAATTTTTATAAAATCCCCTTCTAGGAAGACATATCTGGTATGGGTACAGGTAACCAAATCAGTACAGCTTTTGAAGAACAACATCGTCCAGCATACTGGTTATCCTACAAGATCACAGGTATTGATCTTTGGAGGCAAAATACTCCAAGACTACAATTCTCTCATGGATTACAAAATCTTACCTGAATCTACCATTACTCTCAACCTGCAACTGAGGGGAGGCGCGACAAACCATTGCCAAACAAATCCTTCAGGCAGTGGCATAGGAAGCAGTAAATCAAAAATCCCAGAAACACATCAAAAGCAAAAGAGTGCAGGGTTAACCTTCAAAGATGCCCTAGAAGGAAATAAACCAGCTACAACAGCAACAAAACAAGCTGGCTCAACACCCACACCATACATTGTGGAACAACTGAGTTATATCCCAGAATTAAATCTGGATACACCAGAAACAGACGAGCACTATTCTTCTTATGAAAAACAGGAATTAATTTGCAGTTTCAATTGTTTTTGGCCTAAACCTATGGACCTTTTCTTTTGGGTCTTCAGAACCTGGACCAATACATGTGACATTCATCTCTATTCCAAATGATTCTTCATTGTCAAATTTCATACAGCAGAGAAAAGAGACATCATTATGAGGGAAGGACCATGGTTCATGGGATCCACGGGTCTCTTCATTACAAACAATGTAAACTTTGAAACGGGAACTATAAACTCAAAACGGGAACTCTGGTCCAAAAACCCCAAAAAAACATCAAAAACAGTGCTAAAAACGAAAAGTGTGTATACTGGAACGATGTTTTTTTTTTAAGTGTCAATTTTGAACGTGTTTTAAAAATGGCGGTGACTACGAAATTTACTACGAAATTTTTGTGCAAAATATAGCTTCAAAACGAAAGTGATGCTACTGGAATAACGTTTTTTTTTTAGGGTCAATTTTCAAACTTTTTAAAAAATGCTAATAAAACCAATTTTTTATGTCTCAAACAAAGTTAATTTTTAAGGAAAAAACACATTAATGTTTCTGGTAGAATATCATTTTTCTTTCCTAAGTATAAATTTAACATGTTTTCAACCACACCATGCTAGATACAAAAGAAATTGAAATTTTTTCAACTATAAAATTAAAAAACCATGACATTATGAACAAAGTATATCACTCAATGAAATCAAAAGTATTTATTTGTATACTGAATAAAACAGACATTATATCTCTAATTTGATATTGCATT